>JAOTQH010247023.1:0-12215 GCA_025631255.1 Cornus kousa | reverse complement strand
CACATCTTGTGCTCCCAAAATTGCCTTCATACGGATACACCAATTTTCATAGTTATCTTTGGTGAATTGAGGCATTTGAAATGGAACCGAATTGTTTGCCATTTCTTCCCTCTCTCACAAACTAGCTCTGAAACCACTTTGTTGGAAATAGTGGCCTAATTACACACACAACACTATACTATTTGGAATAGAATAAAATGGAGGAAAACACTTCTTATTTCACTTTTTTGAAAATGAGTACAATGCATGGGTTTATATAGGCTTCAAAACATAAATATAAATGAAAAATTAACACCCCACTAACCCCACTAACAAATCATTCAGTAGGCAAAACTTCCACTAACCCACTAACATAACCATTACTAGTGTAACTCTCATGCCCCTCACTAACTCCAATAAAAACTTACATAAACATAAAATTAAATATCAAATAAAAAACATCCATAACCTTTAAAGACATTTAAAAAAATAATCAAGTGTAATTTCTAACAGTTAGATCTACAAACGTATATAAATATTATTTTCAAGCCTAAAGATGTTAGAAAAAAAATATAAAAATAATAAATAATTTGTCGACTTTGTAACTTAGTGGATTCTTCTTTACTTTCAAAGTGGATGGTGATGGTTCAAGTGACAAAGTGGGTGTGTGAGTGATGTGTGTGTTTAAGGGAAAAACAAAACAAAACGCACACACTCCTATTTTGCCCTCACCGGTATCGAACACTCAATACTTTGGGGTGGGGACTTTTGCAAGAGATCGAGCATATCAAGATTGACAGAAGAAGCAAATCCACGATAGACAATTAGCACATATAGACCATTCTTCAAATAGTCATAGAAAACAATAGAAAACGTCAAAAGCCAAATTTACTAGCAATATAATTTGAAAAAAAAATAAATATAAATACACTACCAAGAAAAAGAACCGCTGATTTCAGTTTTAAGAAAACAAAACCCAAAATTTAGAACTTATAATCTTGTTCATATATATATATATAGAACAATAGTGTTATATATATATATATATAATAAAAAAAGAAGAAGTGAATATATAATATTAGTGGAGGAGCAACACACCTTGATTTATTGTTAGAATTGTGTGTTGATGATGAGTGAGAGGTGAAGAAGACAATATTAGCATCTGAAGCAATTGCAATGAGAAAAAGATGGTTTCCCATCCATTGCATACAGCCAGATCAAGTAAGATATTGAAAACATCTTTTTCCTCTTGAATTGCTTCGCAGACTCGATCTCGCAGTGTGCGTGTATAGAGATATAGTGTATGTATAACTGTGTGTGTATATAGAGATATGGTGTGTTACATATATAAAGATATAGTGTGTGTATGTGTGTGTGTATACGAGATATGGTGTGTGTATTAATCGTTTGGCTTGGGGATCACGCTAGCCATGGATTGGCTTGGCTTGGCTTGGCTTGGCTTTTATGCGAGGCCATTTGGATTTCTTTTACAGGGGTGGGGTGTCTTGCATCCTTGGGTATTAGGGTTATATGATATCTTCAAGACATGGGTTAATCAGCTCCAAACCCAAATCTGAGGAAAATATCAAGCAATTAAAGAAATAAACAAGTATAGAATACAAAAGAAAAATAAAATATCCAGCCATGGTTTAGCTTGGCTTAGCTTTTACGTTAGCGCATTTGGATTTCTTTTACGGGGGTGGGGTGTCTTACATCCTTGGGTATTAGGGTTATGTGATATCCATCGACTCCGAGACATGGGTTGATCAGGCCCAAACCCAAATCCGAAGAAAATATCAAACAATTAAATAAACAAGTATACAAAAGAGAAATAAGAATAACGGATAAAGTTATTAAAAAAAAAAAAACAACAAAACAAAACAACTTCCATTAAGAATAATTCAATAACATAATCCTCCAATAATTCAAATTCTCTGATATTGGTAACCATCAAGATTACAACTCGGGCATCCATCAAGTGGACCCCTAATCCAAAACCCAACTAAAATAAATAAAGAAATTCAAAACCCAACTGAAATAAATAAAGAAGAATCCTATGTAGAATCGGAAGAGTGAATAGACTGTCTCTGCTCAGCACGAACAATTTCTAAATTTGGAACTGAAGAACATCTGAAAAATAACAGTGGGTCAGACTCACGAATAAGTTCTAATCTACTACATCCTAGACAGAAACCCGATACACGTATACATCCTAGTTAATTCAACAATAACTAAATAGTCCGTATATATTTAGATACATACTAAAGGACTCTCACTGGATTATAAGGCGACCTCAACCGGAATAGTAGGCAGCGTGCAAAACGCACATAAAGTGGGCATGAGTACCTAGGCCTAACAGGGCACTGAACTATCCATTATATCCAGCTATGCATATACGCTCCCCAACCACTGATCCTGAGACTCAAGCTCATATCATGGCACATATCTATATATATTTATAATCCATCCTATCCAATATAAAAATAAACTGTCCAACCATATTATTTCAATGGCATGTCATCCAACTGGTTCTGTGCCTTGACACGAATTGGTAGGAATTAACTTATTTTAGTTAATCTATCCCTAATATGCCCTCATATCCTGACAATGGCGCATAAATCTATACAATCCATAATTGATCCAACATACATAATTATACATCAAAATAATCCAAAATTAAGTATAATCAAAATCAGTTAATTACATAATCGTATTATACTAAAAACACATGATTAAAATCATATACACATCATTAAAAATTACTAGATTAAGTTTAAACAATTTTATCTTCTATTAACAACATGTAAATTAATTTAAATTTCATATCGTTCAAACCCTTAGCATATTAATATTAATTATGCATTCCAAATCCTCCATGAATATATGTTAAACAATTTAAAGCATTTAATAATAGATTCACAAACATACAATTACATACAGTATGAAAAATCCTAGAAAACCATCTCAGTGCCAAACCGATTGACCGAAATACCCATCGGTCGTCCGATTCAGCCACTTCAATCGACTGAAACCCCAGTCCGATCATTTGATTCAGCAAAACCCCTTGTCCCTGTGAGCCACTTTGGTCAATCGAAAAAACAAACCGGTTGACCGATTCAGGCAGTTCCTGCGGCTGTCATCTTCTTCGTCTCTGACGAATCTGATCCTTTAAACCTCCATTGTTGAAGGTCCAAAGCTTTGAATCAACGCCCCAGAATGTCCCAACAATGATTATACATCATATAAACATGCTTCCATTATTATAGAACACAATTCATGTATCAAATCATCAAATAATGCAAAACCCATACAAACCCATATACATATAACGATGAACTGTAAATCATATTTTAATATGCAAAAACAGGTTTACTAATTCAATTTAAACATCCTGGAATTAATCTAGGCATGTATAAAACACGAAATCAAAGGAGAAGAATAGAAAAGAAATTGTCTAAAGATTTTCAAATTGAAAAACTAAGCCTCCTTTTTTTCTTGGTTTAGCCTCCTTCTTTGCCAAAACCTCCTTGTTTCTCCATCTAAGACTCTCTCTAAAATTTGTACTTGAATTGGGTTTTTTAACCCTTTCACAGATCCATAATACACACATACATATATATATATAACTACATCTAAATTATATTCTCAATCCAACTTTAACTTAATTATAAATAAAAGAAAAAGGAAGAATAGAAAATATAAATGTAAATATATACTAGTATGTTACATATATATATATATATATATATATAACTTATTACTATATATATATAATACTAACTATCCATAATAATAATAATGATATTATTACTATTAGTAATACCACAAATAATAATAATAATAATAATAATAATAATAATAATAATAAAACTATCCATATACACATATATCCCCATAAATAATATATATATATACAACTATTCGTGGGTAAATATTCGTACCTATTTAGACCTCCTATCCAAGTAGTCCATGTGACCCGAATGGTTGGTCATTACTACTATTCATATCCATCTATTAAAATAAAATAAAATTAACAATTCAAATACAAATAAACCTATAGCATTTAAATAATTTAAATACGCACTAGCAATTAATTAAAATACCATTTAAGCACATAAATACAATAAACAATTAATTCAATTTAAAACACATAAACAAATAGCCACATAATCAAATAAATCAATTAAAAATGCAATAAAACAATAAAATACATCCCAAGACTATCCTTTTAAAATTAGGAGTATTACATTCTTCCCGCTTAACAAAAGGAATTCCATCGTCGGAATTTGCTCTTACATTCTTCCATAATTTCTGGAAACTGTGAATGAATGACATCCTCTCGTTCCCAAATAGACTCAACTTCATTATGATGGTTCCACTGGACACTCACTAAAGGTATAACCTTATTACGAAGAATCTGATCCCTACGGTGAACACTACGACATGATGGCTCCACATATGTTGCATCCGACTGCAACTCAATCTCACCAATATCAATATGCTGATATAATGATCCTCATCTCGCAGAAATTTTCGTAACATAGAAACATGAAAGACATTGTGGACACGATATAAATGGTCCGGAAGTGCTAACTGATAAGCTGCAGCTCCAACTCGATCTGTAATCATAAAAGGACCGACAAATTGCGGTGACAACTTCCCTTTCTTCCCAAAACGCATTACTCCCTTCATAGGAGACCCTTTGAGTAGAACCTGATCTCCAACCTGAAACTCCAATGTACGAGTACGATGATCTACATAACTCTTCTGCCTATTCTGGGCAGTGCGCATACGATCCCTAATAAGAGCAATCTTCTTAGAAGTATCCTTAATGAACTCAGGACCCAAAAACATCTTTCCTTTTTATTTTCTTTCCAATGGACTTCTACGTATCACCATAAATTTATATTTTCTTTTCGACAAACTCTTACGTATCACATTAAATTTGAAAAAAGAATAAATGCTCTCCAACACATAAAAAACCCGCACAAGATCGAATCAAGGAGAAAATGAGCAAATCTAAGCGGGGAAAAACCCAAAACCAGCTTAGATCAAAGATCTAGCCATAGGAGAACAACAAATCTACCCAGGTGAGACGAAAATGAAACAAACAAGAGCAGATCGAGTTGAACAAAAACAAAAACGGCGAAAAAAACACTCACGGAGCACACTTATTCGAAAACGCCGAGTTTCTTACATCCGGGGTAGGCAGCTAGCAACTCCCTACTCCCGTGGAAGGGAGCACGGAGCTCCAAAGGAAGAAAATGAAGGCTTATGTAAAGAGAGAAAGGTAGGGAGAGGTGGGAGCGTTTTGGCTGTCGTAGCGATGTTATGGTTGTTTATGGATCAGATTTGATTGATTTGATGTTACAAACAAAGAAATAAATAGTAGTCTCTTTCTTATTATTTGACTTAATAGCAGTGTTACACATGAGATGTGATCTTGAATCAAATGTTACGCGTAGTTAAAAGGACACTAATATCATTTAATTTAATAGATATAAGTATTTGTGTTACCTATTTTAAGAAACTGAACTAACCAATTGTCAATTGAACAAAAATGAAAGAAAAAATAATTACAGTAGGTTTTCTCTCACTAATGAAAATATATATATATATATATATATATATATTGAAAGAATAACACAATTTTGTAGTATATAAAATAAAAATTCCTATAAGATAATAAGAGTATATAATTATATATTTTATTAGTACCCTATATTGAATTAAAATGAAAATCTATTAATAATATTTCTTTTGATAAATTAAGAAGTGTCAAGGTTTGCAATAGTAAGGATATAAACTTAAAAATTGAATCTTTATGAGTTTATTATATGTTTAAATCATTTGGGTTTGTGTATGGTTATTAAAATAAGGAATCATTAATACGAAACTTAACTATTTATAATGAAATATATCTGCACTTTAAATATAATTTTGTGCTAAAATCTCATTTTAGTCAAAATATATACAAAGAATCAATTCCAGAGGCAGATATTTTATTTTATTTTTTTTCCCCTGGTAAATAAATAAAAAATTATATAACAAAAAGAGGATACACAAAAGATGGGCAGGAGGCCCAAAGGCCATAAGCCCACAATGCCTATCTCGGTTTAAGCTGGTGGAGTATCGGCTTCATGTTGGCGGGAATCGGTGTACCACAATATCGGTATTAAGCCGTAAGCATGTATTGGTAGGATCCATGCGTTAGTAGTTTTTTATTTATTACTCCGTATTATTTTTTTTTTGATAATTTAGTTTTTTTTTTAAATTCCCATGGAGATTCAATGGTTTCTCATGTTTATGATTTCGATTTCTTCAAATTTTGTGGTTTGGGAATTATGTTCCAACCGAGAGTTTTCTGGACACTTCACACCGAAATTTCGAAATGAAATAAAATATACACTTACAATAAAAGCTAAAGAATAAATAAAATAAAATAAAATAAAAAATGTTTCACAACTCGATAGTATATTCCAGGTGGGAGCGGGCAACCCTTTCCCGAAATTACCTAAAACTCAGTAGGTCTCTCTGGTGGAGATTTTTGATATCTAAAGCAGTGATACTTGGGTCTAAAAAAATTGCTTGATTTAAAAGTTTTTATTTATCATCTTTATCTAAAGAAGTGAAGGTCCCATTTATTTATTTTTATTTTTATTTTTTATTTATACTTTTACTTGCATTACCATTCCAATCAAAATTACAATAGTTTTAGAATTTAGTACCGTGCATTAAATACTGGTGAACTTACTATGGCCGGGTATCTACATAAGAATATATATATATATATATATAAACCAACGGACCAGTAGTGCAACAGTATCAGCCTCTTACTTTCTAAAGGGAAGTCAGGAAAGCCATCTTTTTTTCATTGCAATTGCTTTAGAGGCTAATCTTGCCTTGTTCACCGTCACTCATCAAAACAACATTCTAAACATGCGTCAATCAAGGTACCAAGGTACTTACGTTTGTCCTCCATTAAAATTATACATTCAGTTTTTTGTTTTCTTTATATATATGTATATATCATGGATAATTATATATATAAAAGAAATTAAAAGATGCATTTAAAATAAGTTTTTGGGTTAGTTTGCTTTCTTGAAACTGAAATCAGGGTTTGTTTCCTTGAATGGAATCATTAGGTGATGGTGATTGGTGCTGTTTTTGGGGGTGGAAATCAATTAGTATTGCTCTCAGCAAAGAGTTCTCCGAATTCAACTTAATCACTTCACGGATGAATTAATATTGGGAATTCAAATTACATGTATGGATCGAGGTCATGACACGGGCAGGTTTGATTTACGGAGGATCAAACTGATTAATTAAGATAATTTGCAGACTATTGAAGCAGCACTCATATGGAGTAATAATATATATATATATATATATATATATATATATTTAAGGGTTTCTTTGAACTAAACTTTTCATGAATTTTATTTTAAAGTCTCAGTTTGGTGCTTCCAAACACAACTTTACATTGCATATAATATTTGAGTTAATTGTCTTTAATATTTGTTATCCTTTTCTTTATATTTTGTTCTTCTTTGTTTGTTATTCAACTCATTGTGATGATGATCATATTATCTATTTGATTAAATTCTAGGCCTTTGAAACAAAGTATCCTCATTGAACCATTATTTTCAATACTTTTTTTCCCAATAACTAATATATATACACACACACACACACATATAGACATACAAAAAGCAAAGACAAACATGAACCATTTTGTTGGGAATTTTAATATTAACAAAATCCCACATTGGTAAAATATACCATAACATTCTTCTTAATAATTAACTTTATTGTATTTTAACATTGCCGAGCCCAGTAACGTGGACTTGTGACCAAGTGGGGCATTAAAGTGGTTGGATGTGGTTCGGCCTCCGGTGCAGACAGATGCACCGCTCTCTCGCTTCCATGACAACAATAGAGGTACGCACCAGTTTCTCTGGGTTAAAGAGGACCCAAACCCTGATGGGATAGCCTCCGGGTCAGTGAGGAACCAACCCACCATGGGTTGGCCAATATGCATATAACAAAATTGAGGTTAATGGGGTTAAATGGAAGAAGGGCCCCAAAGCCATGGGCCAGCCTAGGCACAGGAGGGAAAGGCCCATGGTTACAAGAGAGTTGAATGGGCATCCTGCCTTGTGTACCCACCGGATGGCCTCCCCACCACACACAACCACTTTTTATATTGTAATGTACACACGCACATTTATATTTTTTTCTTTTTTCTTTCTTTATTTTATATATATTTCTCTCAGCTTTCAAAAGCAAGAGTTATATATGTGTGTGAAAAGAAAATAAAATTCAGTTAATAGACCATCCCAAACATAGTCCTGGCTTTGTTACATAATTACCTTTTTAATTTGTTTTTGGTTAGGGACAATAAAAAATATAATTTTCAGATTGATGCCAAAATCTTGACATTTCTTTCGTCCAATACGATTTCTTTTCTTTACTGCGAGCCAAAATAAATACAATTTGAAGATGTGCAAGCTAGTGAGGTATGCATTTTCACTAATTTTAAATTAATGCTTTTATATATATATATATATATATATATACAAGCTAGTGAGCTATGCATTTTCACTAATTTTAAATTAATGCTTATATATATATATATATATATATATATATATATCACATTTTTGAGATATGAGTATCCTCAACATCCTTGAATAACAAATAGGAACTTTTGGCTTTATTTACTTTTTACCTTTTCAAGGTGTATGATCAATTTTCTATCTTTGCTTTCAAAGTAATACTAAAATGATATGATATTGCTCGTTCGCTGAGCGCATCCATTCTTGATCAGAAACCATTTTTATTTTCTGTAATTCCCACAACACCTACATCGAGTTCTGAATCTTCGAAGGAAAAAAGGCAAGATCATCAAATTCTGTTAATTGATTTCAAAATGGGCTATATGAATTCAATTTGGAAACTAACAGAAATTTTTTAATTTTTTAGATTATAGAGTGATCATTCTTTTAAAAATGATTTGCCACAGAATTAACTTACCAGTGCACTATAAAAGACATGATGCTTAGGCCTATGCCATATATACTTTGTGCTCATTATGGACTTTGGTACCAGTGGCCAGACGGTGGCGACGCGGGGAAAGAAGCTCAATATTTAAGTCACAATTTTAAAACAAAGGCCAAATCAAATAGGCCCAAGACAAATAAACCCTAAACAAACACTAAACCAAAGATCAGAAAACTCCTAAATTTCTAATCTTGCATAAATCAAAGAGCTCACTCCTTCTCTTCCTCTAAAATCTAACCCTATTTCCTCTAAAAAATTTCAACTATTTAATCTTTCAATTCCTAATTTCTCCTTGTTTAACCCCCTGTTAACAATTCCTGAATTTGCTCTTGTTTGGTACATGTTTATGTTGCATTTGTGTGTTTGGACATTTCAACAAATTCTTGAAGTTCCAAATTTTGCTTCTTAAAACTTTTGTGATACAATAAATTATTGAGTGAGCTGGGTACAATATGTTAATTTATTGTATCACAAAAGTTTATTGGGTACAATCAGTTTATTGTACAGAGAGAGGGGAAGAGGGCGGCGGCGAACGCCGAGAAAGGGGGGAAGAAGTTTGGTCAGATAATAATAAGGGGTTACAGATTAGGGAAATGGAACGGGTTGGAGGAGGTGGGATGGGTGGGTCTAACCTGGCGCCACAATTTGTGACCGAAGTATATTGAGGGTAATTATGTCTTTTTACTATATCTTAATATTTTATAATAAATTTAATTTTAATATTGAGGGATAATTTTATATTTTCAGAAAATTTAAGACTTTATTTGGTTGGTGGCTTTGTTAAAAAAAATATATAATAATAAAAAAAAAAAATAAGTAAGTTTGAGCTGCGTATTCTTTCCTGAAATTTGTACTTTATTCTTATTCTTTATTCCCTCCGTTTCAATTTAGATGTTACTTTTAGAGAGTAGGAATTTTTAAAGGGACATGTGGCACATAGTTTGTCTATCTAAAAAGTTACTAATTTGTTCGTCTAAATTTGTTTAAAATTTTAAACTCTAAGAGAATATATAAAAGCATGGTGTACGGAATTTTAATATTAACAAAATCCCACATTGGTAAAATACATTATACCCTTCTTCTTAATAATTAACTTTCTTGTAGTCTAACATTGCCGAGTCCAGTAACGTGGACTTGTGACCAAGTGGGGCATTAAAGTGGTTGGATGTGGTTCTTGTTGTTTGGCCACGGGTGTCGGCAAATGCACCGCTCTCTCACTTCCATGACAACAATAGGTGTGCGCACCAGTTTCTTCGGGTTAAAGAGGACCCGAACTCTGATGGGGTAGCCTCCGGGTTAGAGAGGAACCTAACCCACTATGGGTTGGCTGATATGCAAATAACAAAATTGATGTTGATGGGGTTAAATGGAAGGGCCCCATAGCCATGGGCCAGCCTAGGCGGGGGCAAAGGCCCATGGTTGCAAGAGAGTTGAATGGGCATCCTGCCTTGCGTACCCACCGGATGGCCTCCCCACACACAACCACTTTTTATATATATATGTAATGTACACACGCACATGTATATTTTTTTCCTTTTTCTTTTTTATATGTACATATACATACATATATATATATATATATATATATATATAAATATATATTTCTCTCAGCTTTCAAAAGCAAGAGTTATATATGTGTGTGAAAAGAAAATAAAATTCAGTGAATAGACCATCCCAAAAATAGTCCTGGCTTTGTTAGATACTTACCTTTTCAATTGTTGTTTAGTTGGGGACAGTAAAAAATATAATTTTCAGATTGATGCCAAAATCTTGACATTTCATTCATCCAATACGATTTCTTTTCTTTACTGCGGGCAAAAATAAATACAATTTGAAGATGTACAAGCTACTGAGCTATGCATTTTCACTAATTTTAAATTGATGCTTATATATATATATATATATATATATGTATGTATGTATATTTCACATTTTTGAGAGATGAGTATCCACAACATCCTTGATTAACAGATGGGAACTTTTGGCTTTATTTACTTTTTACCTTTTCAAGGTGTATGATCAATTTTCTATCTTTGCATTCAAAGTAATACTAAAATGATATGATATTGCAGGTTTGCTGAGCGCATCCATTCTTGATCAGCAACCATTTTTATTTTCTGTAATTCCCACAACACCTACATCGGAGTTCCGAATCTTCTGTTAATTGATTTCAAAATGGCTATATGAATTCAATCTGGAAACTAATAGAAAATTTTTAATTTTTTAGATTAAAGAGTGATCATTCTTTTAACAATGATTTGCCACAGAATTAACTTCTCAATCTCTCGCAAAAGTCCCCCCCACCCCAAAGTATTGAGTGTTCGATCCCGGTGAGGGCAAAATAGGAGTGCTTGCGTTTGCTAAATACATGGCAAAAAAAAAAAAGAAAAAAAAAATGTTGATCTTTCAATAGAAAATTTTGTGATTGTGTGCGTTTGCAGCCTAATTTCATCTCTTGGGACTCCATTGCTAGCTTGATCAACCACCATTGCTCATGTGAGAAATGGTGAATAATGTTTACTAAAGTTTGATCTTTCAATAGCAAACTATAGTAAGTGTGTTTTGTTTTGTTTTTCCCTTGGTTGGTTTTTTTTTTTTTTAACATCTTTAGGCTTGAAAAATTATTATTATTATTTTTTTTCTAACATCTTTAGGCTTGAAAATAACATTTGTTTATAGATCTAACTTAGGTTTCCATCACTCACATTTTAATTCTAATAGATTATGAGAGGATTAATAAATACTGGTGAACTTACTATGACTGGGTATCTACATATATATATATATATATATATAAACCAAGTGGTCCAGTGGTATCTGCCACTTACTTTCTAAAGGGATGTCAAGGGAAGCCATCTTTTTTTCATTGCAATTGCTTCAAAAGCTAATCTTGTCTTCTTCACCTCTCACTCATCATCAAAACACCATTCTAAACATGCCTCAATCAAGGTACCAAGGTACGTACGTTGGTCCTCCATTAAAATTATACATTCAGTTTTTTGTTTTCTTTATATATACGTATATATCATGGATAATTATATATATAAAAAAAGAAATTAAAAGATGCATCTGAAATAAGTTTTTGGGTTAGTTTGTTTTCTTGAAACTGAAATCAGGGTTTGTTTCCTTGAATGGAATCATTAGGTGATGGTGATTGGTGCTGTTTTTGGGGG
>JAOTQH010247003.1:0-12217 GCA_025631255.1 Cornus kousa | reverse complement strand
TACAGTCTCTAATGATCCTAATTAGGTTCCAAACTTAACCAGAAAAAAATTTATCCAACTCCTTTATTCATTGATTAACAGTAAGGAAAACAACTAGTTACACAGTCAAGCACAAAAATTAAATAAATAACAATTCGTTTCAATAACTACTGTTTTAATAAGATTTAAGCATGCATAACCAACTAATTCTTACGTTTAATGATTCCTGGACTTGTTTTAGGCATGTAAAGAACATGAGTCAAAGGGAAAGATTTAAGATTAGAACTTGCCTGTAGGTCTCAGTCTGAAACCTTATCCTGTCGTCTTCCTAAACTGTTCGCAATTCCTACTGTTCCAACTCCTCTGTTTCCTCCTTGGTTCAACAGACGAACAACCCCTTTTAAATCCTTCCTTGGTTCAGCCTTAGTCCAAGCTAAACCTTGTTTTCCTCTCTCTGTTTCTCTCAAATCTCTCTCGGTTTCACTCTGCCTCCAATACGTGAATAGGGTTCTAACAAAACCCTTTGCAGTCCTTTACTGTTATATTTATAGACTTAAGAAAAATATCAAAATTTAATTTTAGAGGCAAAAAACAAACCGTTCATTTTATAACTAAGGCGGCTCAATATAAACGTAATACCTTAAAGAGGACAAAACCCTAGTAAACAATTAAAACAATGAAATGAATTTAATTAAACAAACCAATTAATTTAAATAAAATAACCAAGACAATTTAAACGCAAATAAATAAACCATTCCATTAAATAAACAATTAATTCAAATAATTAATAAAAACAATTAAATAAATAAACACATAAGCAAATAATCAAACAAAATAAACACATAAACAAACAATCACACAAAAATGAAATAAAAACAATAATTAAAAATAAAAACAATAATTAAAATGCTGAAACTATTCTTTTAAAATTAGGGGTTTTATATGCATTGTAGATGATAACTACTTTGATGTGCTTCAATCAGGGATGGATCCACATTGAAGGCAGTGGGGGCAATTGTCCCCGCTGAATATATATATTTTTAGTATTCTACTCTTATAATTTGTTTATTTTTAGTAATATACCCTTGGTCGGATTCTAATGTAGATTGGGTTTACTTTTCATCCCTTCGCTAAGCTTCTTGTCATATGCAATTCTGTAATGAAAATGATCCCAGGCTTTCGTTTTAATCGAAAGTATGCTCCCATTTATCAACTACTATAGGTGGAAAAACCACCTTCCATAACAGGCGACTGCCTTTGGTCGACCTAAATCTATAAAGGCCAATAAAAAGCAACACAATATGTGAAAATATATTTTCTCAGTGCCACGATTTTTCAATCCGTTTTCTTCTTCTTACAACAGTAAAACAACGCTTCCACCTCGTAAGTTGCTCGCATTTATACACATAGGTACCCGACACTTGGGTACTTTAATCCTTTCTTTCTTCACTTCAAATGTAAACTCCAAGAGCAACGAGAATGGGCAAAGGCTAGATGAAATAGACATGTATGTGAATATGCTCTAAGTTCCAAGGATAAGCACTTTGAGGCGGTCCCGCCTACTAGAGAGACAAAGCTTTTCCACTTCCCATTAAAATGAATAGCAAAAGCAAGGAGGACAGCTAACAAATCCTGTTTTAGGTCCCCGGGGAGGTAGATGCCGTGACATAGGGTGTCGAACAACAAGTTCAATTTTCAAACTTTTAGAAGCTCGTAAGCGGGTGAATGAATCACAAATCGAACTAACTACTCGATCGACCATGAAATATTACATTTATCTCCCTTAAAATTATTAAAAAAATCCCTATTACCCCCCAAAATTCATTTTTGCCCCCTTACCTTACATCTTGGTTTCGTCCCTGGCTTCAATATTGACCTCTGTGATGACTATGTTAGAGGAATAATATGAATCTTTATACTTTTGGAAAGAAAATATTGAGAGAGTAACTAGACTAAAAAAGAAGAAAAAATAACTTTTGTTTAAAAAATACGACATCATATTTATCACTTGTGATATAATTTTAAATTTTTTTCGTAAAGTCTAGCACTACTCTTATCATTTGTTATTTTTTTTTTTATCATTTGTTAAAAATGTACTTACACATTCAATTTTTGTTGACTTAAACCCTTGACTTCTTTGAAAAACAAAGAAGTACAGCTAGGTCACAATGTTCTAGATGACCAAGTTCCCATCCTTCTTTAGGATTAATTTATTCAAATAATATTCTATAGTAAGATGTTATTTATATGTTAAGAACTCTTACCTGGCTTTTGAGTGCAACAAATATGAGAGAGAGTTACACCTAACCTAAAATCTTTAAAATAATCAAATTTTCATTAATAAAATTACCCAAAACATGTGGACTATCAAAATTACATCACTGTCGGTGAGTTTACCAAAGCTCACAGAAAAGGCCTAATTGGTGTAAAACACCAATTGTGTATCCAGTAACATTCTTTGAAATTGAAATTACTTTGTTGCGTTATTTTATTGGTTGGAGACTTTGATTGTATTTGTAGTAACAAGAACGCACACAGTCCGTCTTGTGATTTTCAAGCCAAGGAAAGAGACGGCAGTGTAGAGAGAGAAAGCAGGGTCCATAGACAACACTGAGAATTCGGCTTCTAAAAACATAGGTCTCAACGCAGGTTCCCTTTCCCCCCTATCTCTCTCTCTAAACACACACAACAACACACACATAGTTATAAATATCGAATGTTCGCGTGCCCTTAATCTCTGTTTTACTCGATTCGTGTTTGTTTCCAATTGCGTCTCTACAATTCCTTTGTTTACAGTCTTCTACAGTTGAGTTCCGGTGGTCGGAGACGTCAGATCTGACCGGCAAATCAACGTCCGGTGAGGTGGATGCTTTTTATATTGCATCTCATATGATCGATTCAGAGATTGTATAGTTGAGGTCGGTGTTCGAATTTCGATGATTGTGTATTTGTTTCGATGGTTTAGTTTGTTAATTTTGTTGAGCAAAGCTCAATTTTGATTTTGAAGTTGTAACATCTGGTCTATTTATCAGTGTGTCATTTTTTTTATTAATGATCTGAATGTGTTGGTTAGAGAGAGATTGAATGTTTGATCCATTATGGTGATAGAAATTCAGTGCATTTATGCAATTACAATGCGTTTTGCTACTTTATGTAGAGAATTGATCATGTTCTCATTATAAGATCTGGGAAGATTAAGATTATTATTTTTATATTAAGCATCCTTATTGAATTTTCTAAATTTTTGTTGGGTGTGCACGCATGCTTATAAGTTTTAGCTGATTCTGACCTTATAGCATTAGTTTATGTTTGGCAGTAGTGTTTAATATGTGGGCAACAATGAGTTCATAAATAGCTGTTGGCTAAATTATCTTTTGTTAACTTGTCTGATGGCAATCCTTTGTGTAGGTTCAAGTTTCTATAGAGTCAAATTTTGGGGTTTAATTCAATTGAGAACGGGATGATAGAGTGCAGCGTCTGTCATTCCAAGTTGGTGTCTCCAACTACAAGAGCTGTGTCAAAGGCTTACGATCAACACAAGAGCAAGATATCATCAAAACAACGGGCCCTCAATGTCCTTTTGGTTGTTGGTGATTGTATTTTAGTGGGCTTCCAGGTGATTTTACTTTTCTGATCATTCCATCTGTTCACCGTAACACTTCAATTATATACCTCATAATGGACAATTTAGGATAACATTGATATGCCATGTGGCATGCAATTTTGTTATTACTACATTCATTTGTCTGGCTCAAATTGTGGTCTTTAAGTTCAATTCAAGGATGCAGATTGCTGGGCAACCAAGTGGAACTGTGCTTAGATGACTTTCTTTTAGGGCACAAGCCACATTACTGTTTCATTGTCGATTTTAGTTGACCCTTTGATGACTAATAACCAAATAATCTTTAAATAATCAATACTTTGTTGAGAAACCAACTCAACTGTGAATAATCAGTAATCCTATTACCTAATTATTATTAATAATTTTTTAGCATTCTATTATGCAATTAATTATTAGCATAGAAGTATGTAGACTCCTAGATGACATAAACAAATTTATTAAATAAAATAATATTCTCATATGACATATCTTGATTAGTGAATTGGGACCTAAGCCGGTTTAAATCTATTATCTTCACATTCAAGAATGACTGGGGTTCCATAAAACTTGGGTGCCTTCAACTTTTGGAATATATGCATCATCCATCTTTATGAAATGGTTGCCATGGTATTAGGATTGAGAATTGAACCAGCTCTTTAATATTGTGTATATTTGGAAAAAGGCCAAGGCACTTAACCATCGCTAGATGTTGCCACTAGTGTTTAATTTTTAACCGCATATATATATATTTTTTGTTAAAATTATTTATGTGCAATGCAAAGGATATAAACAGATATTCAACTACATATACATTTTTATGCATAAACATTTGTTTGGGAGTCACTGAATTTGCGTGCTTTATCGTATACATGTATATTATTTTAATTATGTTGTAAATACACGTATGTATGCAAATGCATTCATAAAAAAAATCCTTGCTTTAACAAAATATTGACTGCATTGTGGCAATTGCGGTAAATCACAATGTGCCAGAGTTGCCCTAGCTATGGACCCAAGCTCTGGGTACAATAAATTGTGTTGGAGGTTGAGAACAAGAACAAGTTCAAATCTGTGCTCTTGAGAAAGAGTTGACAGTGTACCACTGTGCCATTTCATTTCTTGGCAAACTCATGATATTTTCTCTATTTATCCCATTTCATTATGTATCCAGTCAATTAGGGGTGTCGATTGGGGCATGTTGTGCTAGGTTTATGTTGGCCTAATTTTGATTTTCTAATTTGGGCCAACCCAAATATGGACTATTTTAATAATTGTCATAATTGCTTCAACAATTTAGCGGCCTAATAGACACCTTATTATGAAGCTAGTGACATGACACAGCCAGTGTAACGCATTTAGTAAACAAGTGGTTTGAGGTCATTTCTTGTTGACACACCAAACCTAACACCTGTGATGAACACAACCAATTTTAACGGGCAAAGTCAAGATGACCACCTGAATAAATGAACCACCCGGATAAATGAACCCGACTCCTATAGCATTAATAGTAGGAAACTTTTGGTAATAACCTTCATTTATCATCGTGAGATGAAAAAAAGAAAGAATATAATACAACATACAAACAAGGAGAGGGAGGGAGAGAGAGGACTTTTTTTTCTTTGATAAGTGAGAGGACTTAAACACTAATTTGGTTTATCTTAACATTTTAGGAGCGTGAAGACACAAATGATATAAGCAAATGGCTTATATCTGATCAAAGGTGGATTATGGATGTACAACAACAAAATGAAATAAAGACACATAAAGGTTTTAATAGAAAGAAAAGTTTATAGAAGACCTAAGTAGAATCTGTCAAAAGATTTAGAATTAGAAATCTAGAAGGCTATTGTCCTCTGATCCTTATTAATGAGAGTGTTGGAAGGGACAGATTGGGTACAGACCAACTTTTGTTATTATTTAAACAAGGGTAAAGTACAATGACACCCCTTGAAGTTTGGCTTAAGGACAATCATATACAAGTTGGCCTATTTTTGGACAATGACACCCCCTTGTCAAAAATTGGATCCAAACAGTCCCTTAAAAATTGTAAAAAGTCAAGATTGCCCTTTAATATTTTATTAATTTAAATTATAACATATCAAAACTCTTAAATGACGCATTTACCCTTATATACTCATTACACCTCTCTCTCTCTCTCTTTATATATATATATATATATATATTTGTATATATGTATATTGTAAACCACCATACAACAAGACCCCAAAGCTCTGGCCACGCCATCGACCTCCATACCTTCCAGCCACCACCACCGCCCGACTTCGATCACCCACCACCACCTCCGCCTTCCTATTGCACCCAAAACAAGCCACCACCTCCTTTGCCTTCCTATTATGCCCAAAATGAACCCATCCATGTCTACCACAACTCTCATGTAGGAGGCGAATCGGATTACTATGCTCCGCCACCATCGCCGCGGTGGTACCCGGAGTTGGAGGAGTACAACCACTCCGATTCTCTCGATTACCCACCTCCGCCGTTTAGTGACAACTAATCGGCCGGGTATTTGGAGGTTGACCGCGATGAGGAAGGTCTTCAGGTACTTGCCCTGTGATTGGGCCTTTTTGAGCGCATGCATTACACGGTAGTCGGGTCGGGAGAGACGTTATCGAGCTTGGTTGCCGATCAAAGCCAGTCGATGCTGGCGGGCTGTAGGAGCCACGCGCCGGAGGGGGACTTTTGCTTTTTTGAAAAGTTTTTTTGGGGAATGGAGAGAAAACGTCGCCGGGAGGTGAAGCCCAGCCGTTGAATCCGGTGTGGAGGTCAAAGTGTTTGAGAGATACGGCTTTGATTGCTTCGTCCCTCCTTTCGGCGGCGACGACAGAGGCGGCTTGTTCAGTGACGGAACTCTGATCCTTTGGCTTTTTCTGTTTTGTTGGGCACATTTTTCTCTCTCTAGGATCTTGTCTCTCTCTCAAAATGAGGCTGTTAAGTTAGAAGCTCCGCCACGAGTAGTAGCTCCCTGTCACACTAAGGAAATGGTATGACGTGGCGGTAGGGGGTGAATACACAGTGGTGGGTGGTTTTGGGGATGGAGACGATGGTGGTGATGTTGGGGATGGAGATTACCGTGGTTCATTTGATGACGGCGACAGTGTAGGTGAGGGGTTTAGGGGCGGAGAGTGCTAGGGATTTGGTGGTCGGTTTGAGGGAGAGGTAGTGGCGGCTAGTTTGGGTTAGGGTTTGAGAAGGGAAAGAGAAGAAGGGAGTGAGGAGAGAGAGAAATTGGGTTTCTCATATGTGTTATACCCGGTAACCCATTTTTACATATATGATCCAAGGGTATTTAAGTCCATCAAAAAGGGTTGTATTGTTTAAATTGATAATTTAATGTGTCAAAGGGTAATAAAGTCAATTTACCATTCTTAGGGTGTCTTTGTCAACTTTATCAAACCTGAGGGGGTGCCATTATCAAAAATAAGTCAACTTGTATATGTCTATCTTTATGCCAAACCTCAGGGGGTATCATTGTACTTTACCCTAGTAATAACAGAATTTGTCCAACCAATAGTTTTGGTAGAAAAGCTATTTGTTTTGATTATAAAGTGTCTATCAAATATTTGGTAATATGAGAGTGTTGTGATGGTTAGAAAATTTGAACAAAGTACTAGATTGTTCAAAACAATTGTAAATGAAAAAGAAGAGATACAACTACTAATTATAGGAAAAAAAACATAATGAATTTAGGAGCATCCACGATCTAGTTTTAGCATACAAAAAAGTTTTAGCATATAGAAAAATACAAATGATGGATAATGGTTTCATTTAGCATTGATTGGAACAATGGGAAAATCTCGGACTGCCAAACTTGTGAAAGCAATCGAGGGCAATCACTTCGTTTAAAAATAGATGTACCAATTTAATGGGATGTGTTTGAGCTAAATTTGTGTTGGCACAACAAAATGTTGAGTAAATCAAGGTGGAATGTTCCTTCTGACACTAAAAACCTTTATATGACATTTATTATAGGGGTAAGTGCAAAAAATATCCCTGAAGTATACTTTTTGTAGCACTTTTACTCCCTATTTAAAAAGGTGTGCAAAAAACACCCCTTTTCTTTTCACATTGTGCGAAAACACCCCCCAATCAGAAATTTGATATAAATTAGTACTATAATACCAATTTTACCCTCTTACTCTTCCAAAAATGCCCATACCAAACCTTGAATTGGTTCAACCTAAAACTGGTTTAGGATAAGGAAATACATGTAACCAAACGTCCTTTTTCTCCTACACCTTTCTTCACAAATTGAGCTTATGTGATGGCGCCTATAGCTGTACTGAGGGTGACCAGACGGCGTGGCTAGAACCTACCAAGTTTTCGCCGATCTTTAACGAAGCTTAAGAAAGGACGGGGCAAGGCAGCACTACAAGGTCCTCCACTGGTGACGAGGCCACTGTAATGGTTGTTGTAGAACACCAAAAAATTCTCGGTGGGTTCATTAACAATTTTTGACGAGCAACAAAAGCAAGCATGATGGAGATCAACAGTTGCAAGGAAGATGGTGGAACGACGGCGGCGAGTTCTGGCGCCGCCAAGGGTATTGGTGGTGGCGACGGCGGTTTTGGTACAGCCGGTGGCAGGTTCGTGGCATACAGCATGGCGGCGCAGTTCCCGAAGGCGGTGGCACGGGTGATGATAGGATGCCCTATATTTTCTCTCTTTCTACAAACCACAAGCCTTAATTTTAACAGACATACATACGGTCATGTATATATATACATATATGGGGAAGAAGATGAATTTGGAGAAGAAGATGGATTAAGGTCGCAAAGATGGGGCTGATCCGTCGAATAGGGTCGCAAAGATGATTGACGCCGAGCTATGAATTTACTGGTGAGGAAATGGGTTTAACGCGTCGTCAAAATTCGTGTCACAGCCGTTCTCTATCTTCATCCTCCACACCACCACCGCAACCTTCACCACAACAGCCACTATTTGTCTCTCTCTTTGCCACCACCATGGCCACCAACCCCATATTTTCTCTCTTTCTACAAACCACAAGTCCTAATTTTCACATACATACATACGGTCGTGTGTATATATATATATATATATATATACATATTTGGAGGTGGCAACAGATAGCAGCGAAGAGGATGATTGCAGATTGCTGTGAAGTGACCGCCGCCGTCGCGACTGTATCGTAAGAGGGGAGTATCGCACCGCCGTCACTGTTGCGCTTGCTTGCCGATGAGCTTCTTGCTCAGCGTTCATTCCATCAAGTAGTGCAGTTTGATTACTGTTCGTCGCCGCCGATATATTCAGTCCGTATTTACCCCTTGAATCCTTGCTCACCGATCCTCTCACAACCAATCCGTGCTCACTCCAACGAGTGTAGTGAGTTCAATGTCGATGATGGTGAAGCTTCGCCGGTGGATATTCCGTGGGATTTTTTTTTTCTCCTCACTGTATTGGAGTTGAAGAAGATGGGGTTTAGGTACCTTTTTAGTCATTTCACATCATATTATTATTTTTATATATATTTTATAAAATGTGTCACTAAGGGCATTTTAGTCCAATTTTATCCTAAATGTGTAAGGAGGACCTATTTGCAATTTTGCACAAATGTCTTAGTTTGGGGGTGTTTTTTGCACACAAGGGTTGCGATATGCACTGTATGCATACTTCAGGGGTGTTTTTTGCACTTGGCCCTTTATTATAGGGGTTAATCATGTTTATCTTCTGTGACCCACACATGATCAGAGTCAACCAAACCCTCTAGCTTTGCTTCTGGTTTGAGTTGTATCTGCAGGACATATAAAAATCAATAACCAAACTAATATTGATAGAAAGCATTTCGCATATCCTTATAAGCATTTTAGAGCTGCTATCATCTTAGGTATTTTAAGCGTCTGAGCTTTTGCACTTGTTCTTGCCCTCACATTGTGTTTTGGGCACACAATTGCTGACTATAACAGGTTCCAATTTTCCTTTAGCGGAGTTTTCGTTTTTATGTAACGACCGCTAAATACTGAAACATCAAACACAACTAGAATTTTCCTTACAGGCCTAATAACTTTCCATCTATTATTCTTACTCATGAATGCAATAGAATCCATCTAGTTTATTTTTTTCATGTTATTTTTACTTGGTGGTAATTTGGGGGCTAATGTGAGTAGATGCTAGGGTTCAAAATTTACTACCTATAAAAAGGAAAAAGAAAAGGAGCTTTCTTAATATTTAAGAAAAACATGATGAAGTGTGAAAGGTGGAAAACTTCCACCATATAGACGCTCATATTTGAGTAATGTTCCATAGGAATTACTCCCTCCAACTTCTACTGAATTTTTTTTCCCTCCCACCAACATTCAACAACGGAGAATGAGAGGATTCATGGGTTAAGCCACCATTGATATGGTTCGATGCTATTGGTGTACAGCCACAAAAAAAAAAAAAAAAAAAGAAAAGAAAAGAAGGAAACCACGCAGATATTACTGAAGAATGCATGAGAATCAGGAATTTGTTTAGGAAAAGAATAGGAATTTGATAGAATTGCTAATTTTGGCCCTTGTTCCTTGCTACTGTGTTTTTTTGTTTCATTGGCCCATTGAGCTGTTATTCTTCTTTGATTACAAGTCTCTAGTCCAATTTCCCAAAACAATCATGCTTTATTACCAAGTCTGCAATGTACTCTATGCGTGTAATGTATGGAGAATTGAAGTACTCACTCCTCCCAATTTTAATGTCCCTTTTGGGGATTCCTACTTTTTAAGAAAGTGGCATTTAATGCATTCACATTGTGTTAGAAAAGATTAAATTTCAAAAAATACCCCTTTAATTTACTATTATTATATTGATTTGTGCACTACCTTTTGAGAAAAGGGTCAATAAGGAGTGAAAAAAACAAAAAAGAGTACACTAACTTTTCTTGGAAGATGTTTATTTTGGAGTCATCCAGAAATGGAAATAGGCACATTTGATATGAGATGGATGGACAAGAGCAGAGGAGGAGGAAGAGGTGGGAGAAAGAATGGTTATGTTTTCTCTTGATCCCGATTTTATGTATATGGAGAAGTGATAAATTTGAATGATTCCCGGATTCAAGTATATATGTAATGCCATCAAAATCCACCACAGTACTTGGAAAATGTTATGCTTAAAAAATGTCATGTTTGTCCCCTTGGAAAAAAATAAAGGTGTCAAAATATTCAAATTTTCAATTTTCCAAAATTGAGAAGAAGGATTTATATATAATATTATATGCAAACAATTACTTCTCATGGTGTTGATTCACGAAGCTTTTTGGCCAACAGCCAACCATTATGTTATTTTTAAATGTTTTGGCCGTAAAATTACCACTGACATACAAATACATAATTTGGGGCTGTTTGAAAAATTCAGTAAGTGTTTTTCATTTACTGTTCGTTTCGTAGGATAATCATCTTGAGTTAGTTTGGAAGATTGTTTGATTCTGCTTTATTGTCTGTTTAAAATTGAACCAGTCCGAAAATAAATTATTTTGACCAAATAGAGGCCAATATAGTTTAATCAACCTTATCTCGGTTAACCTGGTAATTGGGTTTCCAATCAGCTCCTTATATTTCATTTCATTCAAAGCATCATCTGTTGTCAATTGAAAATACCTTTTCAGCAAGAAATGGTGGCCAGCACCAACTCTTTGATTCATCTCTTGCTGGTAGTACCCGATCCCATTGATAATGAGGGAAATTCTTTGATTTATTCCGGAAGTAAATGATTAATCATCTGCTTAAGTATAGATGATTATGACTTCTTGCTACAACTTTTGGATTCCACATTTGACTTGGTTCCTAGTTTCTAAAATTTTACCTTTGTTCCCTTTAAATGTGAAGTACATTAGTGGTTACATATCAAAAAGTGATAGGGAAGGTTGTAGGTGTTGCATGCATATGTAGGGATTGGTGTCAACTCAAAATGGGTCAAGGCCACCTTGGTGTAGCCAAAAGAAGAAAAAAGTTGGGGAGATTAATGCACAACAGTGAACTTATCATGATCACACTTTACTTATCAAAAAAAAAACTTATCATGATCACGGTAGAGATAGAACTCTCTCTCTCTCTCTCTCTCTATTGTCTGTGCAGGAAGTGGAAGAAAGAAAAAACAAAAGCTCTAAATTAGTGATTATCTTTGTTAGCCCCAAGGTTTCAACCCAAGGGTATTTAGGGAATTTTGATGACAACAAACTATTGGAGTATGGAACTAATTATTCTACTTGAGTGTGCATATCTTGGGTTACAATCTTTATGTAAGGTTGTTTTATTTATTTATTTAATTATTATTTTTTTTTGATAAGTATATGATGATTTAATATTCTCACACACCAGTAGTTTACATTGATTTTTGTAAATGAACTATCTGTGTATCTTCTTGTGAAATGTACTTTATTTTATGTTTTGTGTTGGGTATTGCATGATGTAATAATTGTGCCTTCTTTTTGCCTTGTCCAGCCTATTTTGGTTTATATGTCCAAGGTGGATGGGAAATTTAAGTTTAGTCCAATTAGTGTCAACTTTTTGACGGAGGCTACGAAGGTGCTCTTCGCAATTATTATGCTTTTGATCCAGGTACATTTGAAGTTTCCTTATATATATCTTTTGTATTTGTTGTTATCCATTTTTCTTTATGGGATATATG
>JAOTQH010246974.1:0-12219 GCA_025631255.1 Cornus kousa | reverse complement strand
CACAAGAGGTACGCAAAGCAGATAAAGAAAAGACCAAATAACTCGCGCTTC
Organism: Cornus kousa; assembly: GCA_025631255.1. Classification (NCBI taxonomy): domain Eukaryota; kingdom Viridiplantae; phylum Streptophyta; class Magnoliopsida; order Cornales; family Cornaceae; genus Cornus; species Cornus kousa. The sequence goes on along the minus strand of JAOTQH010246974.1, from coordinate 12,168 downwards.
AAAGCAAACTAAGAGAGATTGAAAACAAATAAAGAGCTGAAGAGATGTTAATCATGCAAAAAGATCCAGAATCGATGCCAACACAAACGGGGAAAACATGGCTAATTGAACGCCAAAATGTTCAAGTTTTTTATAGAATTATCTCAAACATTCTATATGATTGTTCTTTTTCCTAGTTGTTATGTTTTTCCTACTTGATTTTAATAATGGTATTGTATTATTATTATTATTTTTAAATTCATGTCATATTGTATTATTTTTTATTTTTATTGTATTGTTTAAATTTATGTCATATCGTATTGTTTTTAATAATAAATTTTTTATTGTTTAATTTTTTTGTATGATATAACCCTTTTTTTTTCTTTTTCTTTTTTTCTTTTTTTGGTTTAATGGTAAGCTTGTATTAAAGATAAAGAGAATGTACATTGGGAAAAGAAAAACAACCAAAGCAAGACAAGCAACAAGCAAGCAACACAACCACCTAACAACATAGAAGACAAAACTAAAAACTGGAACACGTGGTTACATCAGTAAGCAAAGTGTTGTCCAAAAGCCACAGCACACCCTTGATCAAACAACAACAGAAGGTCATTCTCATTATTAATTTGTCGTAGTTTAGCAGGATTTCACAGCTTGATGGATGCCAATCTACACCTTATACAATTCCTAATAAGTTCAATAGTGTACTTTGTTGTTGTAGCTATGTTCCTGAAAGCCCTAGCATTCATTTCCAACCAAATGTAGTAGATAGAGGCTACTAATAACGACTTATGAACCAAGAACTTCTTCGAGCTCCAATTAGTTAAGCACCATGCAACCAAGTCAGCCCAACAACCAGGGAGAATGTAGAAGCCTGCAACATGCTGAGCAAACTTCCAAACTTTTGCAGAGAACTTACATTTAAAGAACATATGATCCAATGATTCACTCTCAGACAGGCAAAGATAACAACCATTTGTATAATGTTTATTCAACATTGGTTTACTGTCAAGTGTCCAAAATCTGCCCCTCAAAGCAAGCCGAGCAATGAAACTATGCTTGGGAATGTGATGCTTAAACCAAATGAGTTTCTGCCAAATAAAGGTGGGTGATGGAGGAGCAAGGTAGTCCAGAGTACGAGAAAAAGAGAAGTTACTTGAAGTGGATGGTAGCTAAGTAAATGTGTCTGAGTCCAAATTGGGGGCTGGTAGAGAGTCCAGTTGAGAGAGAAAAGACTAAGATTGGAATAATGGGGATGTGTTTGTCAGTGTGGAAAAGTCTCAATGATTATTGGAAATTAGGCTATCAACTCCAACAGAGAGGTTAAGTTGAAGAATTTCCATATCATTGGAATCCATTTGATCTAAAAGGGGTCCATTTGGCAACCAGTAATCCACCCACATTTGTGTGTCTCTGCCATTCCCCACCTTGTGCCTAATCAACCCTCCAGCCATATATTGAAGTTTAAGAATCCTTTTCAACATACCAGAACTTAGAAAGGAGGCCTTGACAGTCCAAAAGCTCTTACCTTTTATTAAATATCTATGAACCCAAGCAACCTAAAGGCTGTCCTTCCTTCTCGCAAAAGCTTCCAAATGTGCTTGAGGTTAGCAACTGGATTGGCAAGCTCTAAATTAGGAAAATGAAGCCCCCCAAAAGCCTTTGACCTGCAAATAGCATCCTAAGCAACCTTTGCACCAGAGCTCTTCAATTCCACACCAGACCATATAAATCTTCTAAGAATCTGATTAACTTGATCAATGACTTTTTTAGGGAGAACAAAATGCTGAGACCAATAAGAGTGAATAGAGCATAAGATAGATTTGATGAGCACAGTTTTTCCAGCAAAAGACAGAAACCTTGAGGTCTATTTACCAATTCTTGCAGTGATTCTCCCCACCATAGATTAACAGTCCATTGCACAAATAGCCCTGGAAGAGAAAGGAAACCCAAGATAAACTACAAGTAGTGTGCCTGCTTCAAAACCAAGCAGGGAGATAATAACTGCCCTAGTATTGGAATCCACAGCAGAGAAGAAGGCAACACTCTTTGTATTGTTAAGACTTAATCCCGAGGCCTTGAAAAAATGATTCAGAGCATTGAATAAAGTTCGTACTGAGCTCAAATTACCATAGGAGAAGAGTATAATATCATCTGCAAAAGAAAGATGGGAAATGGAAAGCTTACTGCACCTCCAATGATACTTAAACAATGGATTCCGCGCAATGTAGCTGTTAATAGTGAGAGATAGAACTTCCATAGCAATAACAAAGAGCAAGGGGGAGATGGGATCCCCTTGCCTGATATCCCTCTTGCCTTTGAAGTAGCCAAAAAGCTTACCATTAATGGAAATTGAGTAAGAGGCAGTGGTGATACATTGACTGATCCAATGAACAAAGACAACAAGAAAACCAAACAAGTGAAGGGAGTCAATAAGGAACTGTCAATGTAAGGTGTTAAAAGCTTTCCTTAAGTCAACCTTAAGGGCACAGTTAGGAGGGTGATTGGATCTGTGATAACAGTTAAATAGTTCATGAGCCATAAGGATATTCTCAGAAATGTGTCTGTCTTTTACAAAAGCATTTTGATAGGACTAATAAGGAAAGGTAAGGTGGAGCTAAGTTTAACAGCAAGTAGCTTAGATATGCACTTATAGATGAGATTACAAGATGATATAGGTCAAAAATCATGGACAGTTGTGGGGTTTGGAACCTTGGGGACAAGAGCAATATAGGAGCTGTTAATTTCTGTTAACATTCTTCCTGAGATAAAGAAATCCCTTATAACAGCTGTAACCTCACGACCAATAATGGACCATGAGTGCATAAAGAAACTGGAGTTAAAGCCATCAGGTCCAGGGCTTTTATAGGGGTGAAAGGATAGAATGCAACTTTGAATCTCTAAATCTGTGGGAATTGCTGAGAGTGGGGTAAAGAGATGCTGAGGAACAAACTTTGAGATGAATTCAGAGTAAGAGTGCATACCAGAGTATTGAGTATATGACTGTCCCAGTAGTGATTTGAAGTGGTTAAGCAGCTCCATTTTGAGAACATTTCCCTGGACTTGATCACCATCATGATTGACAATGGAAAGAACCTTTCTCTTGTTAGCTTTAGCTAAGAAACTTCTTAGAAAGAAGGCTGTATTTTGATCCCTTCTTTGAGCCAGTAAATTTGAGCCTTTTTCTTATAGAACATCTCCTCAGCCAAACACAATCTAGAGAGCTTGCTAGCAAGATCCTTTTCCAATTCCCTTAGTTGAGAATCAACAGGATTAACATCAAGCCTAGACTGACATGAGTGAAGATCATCCCTACATAGCTTGACTCTAGCACATTTTGACTTTTCAACTAAGACATTTATTTTGAGACAACAAAAAATAGAAAGTTGTACATTTATTTTGAGAGTTAGGGAGTGTATATATATATATATATATATATATAGTCCCAAAATTCAAGCAATTATACATATACTAGAAGTTATGAAAAAGAATGATAGAACAAAGACTAAGAAAATAAACCTTTCAAAAAAAAAAAAAAAAAAAAAGGATTAAGAAAATAATCAATTGTGTTTTATAATCAGTTTGAATTTATGTCAGGAGGATTGATTACCATGGTAGTTTACTTATTGAGAAATTAATAGAACATTACAGAAGTAAAAAGGGAAAACTTCAAACGCTATAAGATCAGTAATCAATATGAAAGAAAGATTAATAATGACATTTATTAGTGAGTAGTCACAAGAAAAGACATTAAAAAAACTAGAATTAAAAAGCAACAAGAATTATAATAGAAAAGAAATTTTTTTCATTTGAACAGGACTACAAGGATGATGATGCTTGGAGAATTGACAGGACTAAACAAGGTTAAGATTAATGCACCTTAGCATATGGGTAGGACTAGTATGTGATGTAATGATCAGTACGGCTTTATTGTATTAATCTTGTGAGATAAAATTTGCATAAAATGTTATAAGGAAAAAACTGACATTTTTTCCTTATTTTTTATTTTTTATTTTTCATAGGTAATTCATACCATCCCCTGTTTGTTTCATTGGAAATTCGAACTCTCAACCTTTTATTTGAAGGGAGAGGAAAGTAGCTCTCACTTTTTTATTTAAATAAGGGAATGTAGAAGTCAATCATTTTTGATTATTTTAGTTAAAAATAAATAAAAAATTTAATATAGTGATTTAAAATTTCCATACATAGGAAAAGTTGAGAATATATATATATATATATATATATATATATATTACTTATGTATTAGAGATCCCAAGGTTATAAAGATAGAGTTGATCCGTACTCTTCCTGGTTAGTTGCAATATTAATAATTAATTACATAAAGGAGAGTAGTAGAGAAGACTTCCTCATGCCTGAATTAAGTATTCTTACACTGTAATTTTTGTTTATAATTAATTAATTTTCTCATTATATATATATATATATATAAGCTCTCCCGCCCACAGGGAAGTTTAGTGTTGAATGTCCTGTGAAAACAAAATATATAGTGTTTTGAATATTTGAAATATATATATATATATATATACACACACACAGACTGACAAATTTCTCATTAGTTATTACACATCGGACAAACAAAAACGAATAGAAAAATCTCAGTTCAGGAAGAGTTAACTACATTCTGAAAAGAATGACATGCTAGTTACATATATATATATATATATATATATATATATCATATATGCAAGTTCATATGAGAAAATCATGACACGTACATGACACGAAGATCTAGACCCTTTAGACCTCAGTGACTTCGTTTTAATCACCCAACTTCATCGTACACCCAAAATATTTAAACAAGTTACAAAGCATTCACAGGTAAACATATATATATATATATACACACACATTCACCATTAAAAATAATTAAAATGAAGCATGTACCCTTATTATATACTGTCAGTTTTCAGCAGACTAATCATAAAACTGGACACAAAAACTCTATTTAAAATTTTCAGCTTCAACATCCATTTACTATATATATGATCAGTTAATGCACTATATCCATATATTAAATAAAACCACATTTGAAACAACAAATAAAGTAAATCTCATTTCAACTTTTCCTTACTAAATCGAGATAGATCGTGAGAATATATATGTATAACCATGCCAAAGATGTCGATGTGAGACTCATATAACTAAAGTTCAACACTGATTCTGAGAAATCTATGGAAGATATGTGATGTTAAAAATAAATAAATAAATAACCAAAAAAAAAAAAAAAAAAACACCACCACAACAACACATACCCATATCAAAAAAATGAAAATAAAAATAATATTTGCAGGCCATTAACAGTTCAATAATGAAGAACAACATATACCCAAAAAAAAATATGTATATCAAACCATCTGGGTGGTGAGGAGGTTAATATATACAATATATATATATATATATATGTATATATAGTCTAAAAAGTATCAAATCTGGGTAGTGAGGAGCTTAATATATATACCTGGATTCAGTGGAGTACTCGAAGAGCTTTCCTTTGGTAGAAAAGACCACCAAAGCGACCTCAGCGTCGCATAAAACCGAGATTTCATGAGCCTTCTTCAACAATCCAGACCTTCTCTTGGAGAAAGTCACTTGGCGACTTACCTTGTTCTCAATCCTCTTCAACTGAACCTTACCTCTCCCCATTTTCGGTCTTGATGATGATCTATAAATAGAAACCTAGCTTATTATATATATAGTACTAGTAGCAGAAGAAGAAGAAAACAATAAGAATCCAAGAAATCAAAAGGCCAAGAAAACCTAAATTTAGTTCATTTTTGGAGAAGAAACAAAGGAAGAGAGAGAAGAGTTGTTATGGGTTTTTCCCATAAAGATGATGATAGTATGTGGCTTGAGAAGTTTCAGGAGTGAGTGAATGGTGCATTTATAAAAGCCCCATGTGTGTTGTACTGTGTGTGTATGTGTAGACATAATAGGAAGCTTGAAAACCAGTGTGGGGGAGAGAGAGAAGGGAAACCCATCTGTTTTTTTATGGGAAAACCGGGGTGGTTTCGTGATATGCGTTGTCGAGTTGCCATTGGTGTAGTACTACTCAGTTGTTACTGTCCACAGGTTAATGGACAGTACGTTGAATTGGTTAGTACATATGCTTATTGCTAGCTTTTGTTTGTCTTTTACTTGGGTTAAATTGCATATTCTTTTTACCCGAATTTAGTAATGTGAAATTAAAAAGGGTTAGTATTTTTTAGGATTATAACCTAAGTTACATAAAATGAGAACAGGAGTGAGAGCAAATTTGAGAGCAGAAATATAAAAATAGTGTAATTAAGTCATAAGTAGTGAGAATTTGAGCGAGAGCGTGCTTGAAGCATGAGAACGAAAGTGCGTTCAAAACGTGAAAGCGACACCTCATGAAAAGGATTATGTGACTTGGATCATAAGTCTATATATTGATATATTTTTTAGGGATGTACGGTACAACACAACATGGGGCTTTTTAGTTGAAAATAAAAAATTGTTTAGAAATTATATAAAACAAATAATTTTCTAAAATATATATATATATATATATATTTAAAATTATAGTTTTCTAAATAATTTTTTGAAAATTATAGTTTTCTGAAAATAAATAATTTTTAATTGAAGTATAAAAAATTCTGTAATCAAATAAGTTAATAGTTTTCTGATTATTATCATTATTATTATTATTATTATTATTATTATTATTATTTAAAGAAACCAAACTAACTAGATCGGAGTTCAAAATTGAACTCTTCATCAAATTTCTTTTTATAAATACACTATTTTTAAAATTAAAATAATATTAGTCTATTTTTTTTTCCCTTAGTTGTTGTTACTCACACTCTCACTTCAAAGAATTGTTTGTACCTAAGAAGAGTCAAACCTTAGAGGTGAAGTTTTAGGAGGCACTCAGGCACCGGGGCCAAGACTTACACTCTCATTTCCTTTGGATCTCCTTTCCTTTGGATCCAAATGGAAAGTGAAACGAGTATAAATGGATTAAGTGTTAACTCCACTTAATAGTTTAAGTATTTGAGTTCGCTAGCAAAGTACTTAACCCATTACAATTTCAAACCCAATCCTTGATCCAGTACATGACTGAGCACCCTTGGATAAATAATTTAGAAAACAAATAATTTTTCAGAAAAAAATATATTTTTAAAATTATAGTTTTCTAAATAATTTAGAAAATAATTATTTTTAAAATTATTCTTTTCTAAAAATAAATAATTTAGAAAATAATATTAGTGTCTCTATTTATTATTATTTTTTCCCCCTAGTCGTTACTCACACTCCCACTCTAAAGAATTGGTTGCACTTAAGAAGAGTCGAACCCTAGACTTGAAGTTTTAGGAGGCACCAGGACCAAGTGACTTACACTCTCCTTTCCTTTGAATCTGGATGGAAAATGAAACGAGTATAAATGGATTGAGTATTAGTTTCACTTAATAGTTTAAGTATTTGAGTTCGCTAGCAAAACACTCAATCCATCAAAATTTCAGACCTAATCCTTGATTTAGTAGAACTTTCAAGTTTTTTTTAACCTAATTTTTAAGGGGGGAAAAAGGTAAATTATGTTGACCTTGACTTTTTTTTCTGTAATATTTAGTGTAAATATATCACTTTATAAAAAATTATACAATAATTAAAATATCACCATGCAGGTGCGTATTAATTGAGAAAACAAATCCATAACAATTGAAGGTGATGATCAAGACGACAAGATTATCCAGTAATTAAAATATGACCATGCAGGTGCGTAAATAGTTGAGAAAACGAAAGAGAATAGTGAAACCATAACAATTGGAGTTGATCAAGACGACAAGATTAGTGAATGACATCTTGTCACTGTTAAATTGACATGAGATCTTGATTAGATGATTGAAAATAGGGACAATAGAGGTAGGAATCGAAACTTCTTCTGAACCATTTTTAATACATTACTATATATATATATGGATGCTTGATTTAATGTTGCACCTCCTATTAAACCACTTTAAAAAATTGAAATACAATATCATTACAATTTAATTTAATTGTGTTACAATCTTAAATACCACAAACTAAATCGAAATGTAACACTGCATTATGTAAGTCAATTGAAAATAATAATAATTTACCATTATTATTTTAAAATTTTACATTTTGAGGATCTTCTTTAATTGACCAATACATTGCTGTTATTCTTATTTTTGGAGTGGAAATTTTTTCTGAAAATAAATTTATTTTAATAAATATTACTATTATTTTATAGAAAAATATTGCAGTGGAAAATTTATCTTTTACACTGGACATTATGAGCATTGCCCAACGGGTGAAGATCCGCATCTGGATTGTATCTTGGTTGAAATGGAGCCACATAAATCTATAGAGTCCCATCACACAACACAAGTTTAGGAACCCTTCCATAACTTGGGTTTTATATATATATACCAAACTTTTTTTTTATTCATGTGAGAAGGACATGGAATAAGAATTTCATTTATCATAATGATAAATACCATTAATACCGAACAAAGTTTCTATTTTTGTGAAGAAGGGCATAGGGTAAGAATTTTATAAAATTATAATGATAAATAATATTCTCTTTTTCAAGTCTTTTAAGGGCACCCCTAGTGGAGCAAAAAGAGAGAGAGAGAGAGACGGCCCTTGGTTGGTGCATGTCATTTTTCTTATGATTAGACTTTGGTGGCCCGGCCATTTTTTTATTTTTTATTTTTTACTTTTTTTTTTTTATGATTAGACTTTGGTGGCCCGGCCATAAAGATATTTGTTCTATTATAATGCTAGGGCCCCTAGATTTTGGTTCAATTCAATTTATTCACTTATATAATTTTGACACAAAGATAATACTTATTGTTTAAGAGATCACGAGTTTTAAAATCGAAACAGTATCCGAAAATGAGATTACCTACACCTAACACTTCCTATATTTTGTAATAACTGAGACCCTCGTATATATAATTAGGTAAATTGACCTTGACTTGGAAATAAAATATTTAAAATTTGAGATATCATATAAACTAAATCATTTTTAGTATAAAATTTGTCTTTCATTTATAAAATGAGATCTTTCAAAGGTGTCAAAGGCATTGCAAAATTCAGCAAAGCCAATCCCAATCTACAAAGTTATTTTTGTAATTTCTCATGTGTCAATAATATTGTACTAATGCCAAATAATATATAGTAGTCATGTATGTTTCATGCTTTAGGGATAGCTTGGATTGAAGGAAAGGTGGGGAAAAGAGTGGATGGATTTGAAAGGAAACCTTATTTTGTGTTCCTTTAAAAAGTGGAAAGAAATGGAATAATTGAAGGGAGAAGAGGGGGCTTAATAATTGTCACCACTTGTGCCAACTCTTATAGATATTGTTCGCTTTGTACATTTTCGGTGCTCACGATTTTGTTCAAAACGCGTATACATAATTTAGGCCCCAGATGATTTGGGACATCACAATCATCCCTTTTTGGGATCCGGCGTTCTCGCTGACCCATATGGGCTTGTGCACGCTACCATTTCTAACTGGGGATCGGCTCTGATATCATCTGTCACAACCTGCCTCAATTCATGTAGATACTGTCCACTTTATACACTCGTTCAATGCTTATGGTATTTCTCAAAACACGTCTACTTGGTCAAGGCTGACCCTTAGGCGACGTGAGACATCACACTAACCCTTTACACAATGATTTTCTCATTCTTCCAAGAGTGCATAGGTTTTTTTATTTTATTTTATTTTTTTTTATATATATTTTTTATTATTATTTTTTAAAAATTAAGTGAATTTCAATTTTGTCCTTATCACTTACAAAACAAAACAATAATCTTTCCAATCACAATTTAAGGTTAATAGTGTTTTTTTCTTCCATTTATCTCCATCGGCTTTTCCTCCAAAACACAATTTAAGGTTAATACTATATTTTCCTTTATTTTTCCTCATTAATCAATCAAATATGATGAGTGGTTAGCTTTATCCTCTCTCTTATTTTCTTTTCTCTCACAACAAACACTCCGAAGTTTCTGAAGACAAATAACAACAAGAACGTGAGGCCTTCAATACACTGTTCGAGATCAAACCTTGCCGGCCCTCAATTGAAAACTATTTGAGTCTTTTTTCAAATAACTAGAATAACATTCAACCACTGGTTCAAGATCAAATATTCATAACACTCACATATTCTTCTTAATTATATGTATCCGTGGGATTAATTTGGAAAACCAGTAGGGATATGCAAGAACAAACCATTTTTATTGGAAACATTCCTCTAATGAATTCCCTGGGAACTTCTAATAGAATGAAATTATGTGTTCTAATAGAATCTCTTACAAAAAAAATTGTACCTTTGTAATTATATTTAATAAAACTAATTATTTATTTACATTTTGTTCCTAGGTTTATGTGTACAACCCCTCAATCCTACTGTAGCAAACATAACCTTAATAACATTGCTTGTTGAAGTAGTTATCACAATGTCCCAATTCGATGAGGCAGATTGTTGCAAATGTGGCCCCGCAGAACATGAAATTTAATGTAATTCGATTCATGGTCCACATTTACAATGAAGATGAGAAAAAGATTACAAGTCTCTGGAACCGGAAATTCCAAATACACCCTTTCTGTCTCTTCCTCTCTATTTCGGAATTCTCAACATTGAATCTGAACTATACAAACCCTAACACCTTTATATACACTGGGTTTCAATAAAGACTAGAAATTGGAACGAAACTCTGACAAGATAAAAATGGGTCAAATTTTTTTACGCAACCGGAGCCTAACAAGAATAGGGACCACAGCTCAACCCTAAATGTACGGAAAAAAAACATAATTTTATGTATGTGGACAATAACATGTGAATTGTGAAACCAGAGGCCCCAAATCCCAACCCATGTTGCACATACTGAGCATACAAGTATATAAGTAGTATATATTCTCTCTCTCTCCAAAACCTACCTTTGATTTACTACATGATGGGCTAAATGAGGCATGAATGATCAAGTTGCAGGTTGGTCTAATTGCAGCTGCCATTGTTCTTCCTTTTTGACAGAGGTTGTCCAAATGGAGCTTCTTAACATTTCTATTTCTTCACTTTTCTTCTAAATTTGGTTTTACTACTTTTCTTCTGTGTGTGAGTGTGTGACCCTTTCTGCGTCATTGTTAATTGTTGTTATGGTACATGTAATAAAATATGTTCTATCACCAATTAAGGGAAGTTAGAGAAGTGGTCAACCTAACTAATGATTGATTAGTTCAGATTGATACATATATAATATTGATATATATGTCTCTGTGTGCGTGTGCGTGTATATATATATATATATATATATGGATTTGCTAGCTTGGGGTGTTGGAGAAATACTTTTAAATTATAATGATCACTTTTGGGAAGTGTTGTTAGTCACCTTTTAGTTTTACATAATCACTTTTGGCAAGTGTTTGTCTAGTTAAATTTTCCATCATGTGATCATTCTCATTCGGTTAAAATCCTATCTTATCCATTTGTTTACAAGACTAATTAGGTCTATTTGGATAAAAATAAAATTAAAAAAAAAAAAGAAAAAAGAAAAAATTGAAAAGAAGGACAATACTCAGATCTCACCAATGAGGATGTATAATCATCCTGGCTACTGATGTGAATTAATAATATACAAATACGTCATTTTTTCATTATCAAATCAATAGTGGGTGTGCATATTCACTTATCAAATCAGAAATGGTGGATTAGTTATTATTTTTGATTTAATAATTAATAAAGAATATTTCGATTCATTTGTTACTAATCCACATCAGCAGTAACATAGTGTACATTCTTATTTATGTATAGTAAAATAAAAATAAAAATAAAAATAAAAATGCAGTTTCTTATTCACAAGAAAAAGTTAATAAAGAATGTGATTGGTATGTTACAGTTTATTTTAATTATTTAAAAAAAAAAATTATGGAAAGAAAAGCCAAAAGGAGAACACAAAATATGGTCCAAGTAAAAAAAAAATTTGGATCTTAAGTTTGACTGTTTGACAAACCCTCCTCCTAGTATATTTTTCGAATTTGAATCCTCTTCATTACTTTTATAATTCAACGCGGCATCAATTCATCTTTCATCAACTTATTTTGAAAAAACAAGACAAAAATTAATTAGCTGATGTGACGCATTCTGAACTACACAATAAAGCATCACAAAGTATTGGAT
>JAOTQH010246963.1:0-12219 GCA_025631255.1 Cornus kousa | reverse complement strand
CTATATATAATACTCATATTTATGTATTTTATTTATTTTTTCTTTCTCTGTAATGCTTTTCTTTTCATATTTGTATTATTTATTTATTTTTTCTCTCAATATAATATAATTTTTCTTTTTTTATTTTTATTCTTTATTTATTCTCTCTCTCTCTCTAAAGATTCTTTCTCTATTTATATATTAATTCCTTATATATAATATTATTAATTTATTACTTCATTATAAGAATTAAATGAGTTTAATTTTTAAGTGCTATATGTTAAATTATGTTTGGCATGAGAGAAATCCAAGACGAGAATGAGGGACTGTTAGCACACTCGCATACTTGTCTGACTTTTTTTGCTTTGATTGCATTCGCACCGAATCAGCTCCCTCTCTCAACTCCTCTACACTCTCTTTTCTCTCTCTATAAAGAACAGGTCGCCGGCGTAGGCGCAGGCTAGTCCGGTGAGGGTGCGGGACTGAGACGAGATCGCCACCACTCACCACCGCAATGCCGCCCCACAACCACCTCCACCATTAATCATCAGTTATAGACCAACCCGAACCCCAACTTGGTTGAGTCCAACTTATTCGCCATTAAAACTTTGTTCGAGCAAAAAATTGAGCAAACCAAACGGCGTAAATAACAAAAAATTGAGAAACCGAATATAATCTTGTTAAGATCACCCCTAAATATGGTCCCGTTCCAAACGGAGGCTCCATTGCAGACGAGTCCAGAGGACGACGTAAGGGTCGACGGCGATATTAGGCAACCACTAACCCAAAGGGGTGATCGATTTCTGGTTCCCTGTAGCCCCATTTCACTTGATTGGGCGATTCTGCAATCTTAACGACTTCAGTGGTAAGAGTGCGGCATAGCATGAGGTGCTGTGAGGAGAGATTGGATATTAGGGCTTTCATAGATAATTGGTAAGAATGCTTACAAGCGGTCTAATCTGAGATTGATGATGCGGTGGTCAACGGCAAGGAGGACGATGAGGAGAACGGTGAGGCCGAGGGATAAAGACGGCTTGAATGAAAACCTTCCTTCACCATGAACACTGGCGAGTTAAGAGAAGAGAGAGAAATTCACCCCAAAAAAAAAAAAAAATTAAAGCCGAGAGAAATAAGATTTCATTACCCACGTTACCTAAAATGACGTAGTTTAGGTTAATGTCTATTTAGGTAATTTCAACTTCTTTAATTTTTTTTGTTATTTTTGAATAAAGAATATTGAGAGGTATTTTCATATTTTTACCTACACCTCTGACAAAAGCCCTTATTTGCATTATTTTGAAACTACAGGGGTGACTTTTGAACAACAAGGGTGTTATTTGCACATTTTAAAAAATACAGGGGTGTTTTTTGCACTTACCCCCTTGATAAGTGTATGAATTGTAAAAATAATTCTTGAATTATTAAAATATTGCACGCAAGGGTGGATCCAACATTTCTGAATGGGGTGGGCTAACTTTGGATTAGGCTAATTTGGGTTCGACTACCATTAGTAATTTTTATTCTTTTTTATTTATTTATTTTTATTTTTTTTGTTTATTTATTTATTTATTTATTTTTTTGGTTGGACTTAAAGTAGTATGCTAATATTTTCTTTACTCAGGGGGGGCACCCGTTCACCTATAATTGCACGTGAACCTCTAGATTGAAAATTTTGCAATTGGTTTGTAGAATTTTTGAAGCCTCACGTGCAATTAAGTGATCCTTAAATGCGTCTTTAGATTACGAAATTGTTAAGGTTAATTTCATAGTATCCTTGAACTTTAAAAAATTTGCACATTGACGCCGTACAAGTGTGTGATATACAACATTTTCATTGTTTCCGGTTTTTTTTTTGTTTTTTGTTTTTTTAATGAACCAAAAGGGTACATTCAATAAAGTGTTATAACATGTGATTTCTAATGATATTTTGTCTATTTTTTTATTTATTTATTTTTGTTTTTTTTAAGAGTAATGATACAAGAAATGATCCTAGCGTACTCCCACAACAAATCCTTCCACCGTAGTTGAGTTAATGAGTTCTGGTAGTATTTCTCTTTATTTTTCACAAGGATAATTATTTGAAGTTCAAAAGTCAGATCACTCTTACTTATTTATTTAATTAGTGTTTGACATCATGATGACACCCGTCTCTATTCATGTACCATGAAATGTTATAACATGTGATTTCCAATGATATTTTGGCACTTTTGTTTTTTTTTTTTTTTTTTTTTAGAGTATGGATAAAATAAGTGATCTTTACAGACCCACAACAAATCCTTCTCAGTTGAGTCCGATCGGTAATTATAGCATTTTTTTTTTTATTTTTATTTTTTTTTATCTAATAGGTAACCGGATGGGTCAAGGGAGGGAGTGTCATATTAAATTTTTTATTTTTCTCAAGAATAATGATTTAAAGTCTAAAAATTAGAACAATCTTATTTATTTGACTGAAGATTGACGTCGATGACATCAACTTCTACTCGCATAAGATTAGTCTGATAAATATTTAGTACCAAGAGGCTCCGAGCAATTATCCCTACAAAATATCTATGAACTTGATTTTTTTTAACAATCCTATTATACTATAGATAAGGCCTATAATTGCCGTTCAATGATATATTATTAGATACATCTTTGGTCCATACACAACATGGGCCCTTTCATGTCTATAAATCAAACATATCAAAATCACGTATGATTAGAGATTTGAATATCTATGGTACATCAAAAGATATCAAAGTCTTCTAGAAAAATAAAGAATAATGAAGGAATACTTCTTTCAACTGCATCACTTGTTCTCTCTCTCTTATCTAGAAGAAGATGACATGGAGTTCTTTACAAAACGACCTGTCAATTGTGAACCCCATTTCACACGCACCCTCCCACCATGCACACAGACATTTTTGGGACCAGAGATATTGAAAGCATAATTTGCTTGTGGAAAGAATAAATACATTCTGAGGAACGAAAGTTGCATCTTGGAATTCAAAGAAAATTCCATTTCTGAAATTAAATGGTTCTAGAAGTTTAAAACTGCATTTTGAATACAAGAAATTGACTCATTGTTGAAAAACAAAGCGTAGTATTTTATCAATAATAAATTAAATATATTGTTTATCTATGTATATAAGAAAGGTTGCACCCTTATGATGAATAGTCATATATAAAGAGATGTGTTGAACGAAACAGCTTGAATGTACCAAGTGTAGATGGAATAAGTTTTGGTGATTGTTATAGTCTATTGATCTTGGTGTATCTTAGCTACACTAGAACATGTAAGATGAGATATCCTGATAACTGTTAACCTTTTTGGTAGCAATCCTTTATGGTTTACAGTTGCATATATATGTATTCACACACACACACACACCCTACTCCCGCTTAATCGTAGTTGCAGTCTCCCCCATCTAGTTTGTCATATTCTACTGAATCTACTCTGATGGATATAATATCTTGTTTATTTTATTTGTATACATATGCTTATGATTATGGTAAGAAAGGTTTGCTAAATTTTTGTTGTTTCATGGTCTGATAAGAAGAGAGACAAAATAGCAAACCAACAATCAAACTTGGGACAATCATAACTACATCACTTCTACTCGACCAGGTTTGTTCATGTTTTGTTGTTCGACATCTATGGTAGAACTTTACTTGCAAACAAATGTAACAACAAAAAGAACAAAAGTTAAAGTTGGGGCTCTAAAATTTCAAAGGGCCCTACTACTTGCCCGCACTACAAATGCGGGTTCTTAGGAGGGCAAAAATGGGAATAAGTATTCGGTACCGAAGATGTAGATTAATTGTAATTTTCTATTATCAAGAGAAATAGCCAATATTTATTGGTAAGGATACTACACAGCGCGTTCATCCCAAAAAATGGAAGGATAGACCTTATCTTTGCATTAATTTGAATAAAGTACCATAATATTTTATTGCACCAACTAATAAAGTATGTATTAGGTGAGCCCGGCGCATCCGATCCATCCCTATACTACACCCTGGCACATATATATCTTGGACGGCCCGGATGCGCCCGGTGCACAATGCGCCGGACTCACCTAATATCTATCCCAAGTAAGGACCCCTTTTAGGCTCAAACTTTAAAATGCTCTTGAACATCTGTTAGACGGAGATGTTTTGCCCAACAATTGTGTTACTCAAAATTCTACTCTCAACCAAGCATTTTGAATAGTGATAGTTCAGCAGTTTTTAGCTCATTCTTATACTGCAATCAAAATCAATACATAGACATCACAACTATTCCAACATTGGATCACATTTGCAACCCTATTGTACTTCAAACATTGGAATGCTCAATAGTTCAAAGTAAAAGAACTTGCACTCTATGATGCTCATAACACAAGAATCATATGAAAGGAACAACAAACCTTTTTTAACCAAATTGTTATGCTGTGCACCAAATGTATCACATAAAATGTAATGAACATTTAACTCATTCAAGCCACATGGATAGAAAATATTTGCCAGATAATAAAAAAATAATAATAATAAAAATAAAATAAAATAATCACGGACATTCATATTCATTCTGTTCTTATGCCTACCAACCAAATTCAAGAACATTCAGCAATACTAATGCAAGGACACATCTTGGACTAAGCAAAAGAAAAAGAAAAACATAGAAATGCATAGGAAAACAGAGTTCTGAAATATATATATATATATATGTTCAGGGACTTCTTGTACATTTATAGAATAGACAACAATTGTTTAAATGGCTCATGAGCTTCCTTCTATAGTTATAAATCATACTTAAAAGATGCTGGTTGAACATATAGATGAAACTTTTGTTCAACCACTTTTCATAGATTTTGTGTTGAAAATTGCACAAATTAAAAAACAGATGTGAGAAAATCCCAAAAACCTGCCAATTAATAAATAAAAAATAGGATATTGTTCCAACTATGCCTTTTCTCTTGGCAACACACACTTCTTCATGGATGCAATTCAAGAAGTATAGCTTACTAAATTGTATATTTCCCTTTAAAAAGTTCATAATATTTGATCAAAACCACAAATACTCTGCTCCAAAGAATGAGTATTAATCATACTACTTTCACATTCAATCCAAAAAAAAATAGTAATCCATTAATATAAACAACATGATATAAAAAAGGGGGGGAAAGAAAAGCAAAATTACCATGCCATCATCAACATTATAACACATGAAAATCTAAAATCCCATGAATATATATAAAATCAGATTCTTGATCTTGAGTATGCAATCAATGATAGTCTGATAGATGATGAGATCCACCTTGCTCTTCCTTGCCTCTGATATTAGATATATATTATATATATATATATATCTGTGTGTTTGTGTGGAAAGAAAAAAGAAAACTAGAAAAAGGGTAAGTGAGAAATCGAAGGAAAAAGAAAAAAAGAAAAAGAACTGTAATTAGTATTGCCTGGCTCCATTCTGTCTGCCTTTTTCTAAGCTATGAGGTTGCTCTCTCCCTCTCTCTACATTGTACTCTTCACCTTCAGATTGCACGATAGTGACCTTTGATTTGCAAGAAATGTACCATTAGCATCTCTTTCTGTGCAAGGGCAGTTTCGTCATTCCACATCAACAAGAACCAATGGTTGTGGAGGAGGAGGAGGTAGTGTTCACCCACTCGAGCCATTTTTACATTTGCTTTGGCCCAAACCCCACCAACCCTCCTCTAAGTTTCCACTTCATTCCCTCTGTTTGCTATATATACACACACACATATATATATATACATATATTATATATATACATATATTAGAGAGAGAGACGGTTTTAAATTAGGGGCCCAGCCGGTGGAGGAAGGAGCATTTTTGTCCATGAGGTTTGTTTCGGCACGCTTTGTGTTTTTTGGCTTGGTGTTGGCATTTTCCATACGCGCAGAGGTGTGTGAAACAAATTTACTCGCTAGTAAGTTCAGAAATTGGCAGGTGTTAGTACCAGAAAGCGAGTTTCAAAGTATTTTATATTCGTGAGAGTGGGGTTAGTGTTTCACACGAGTGGCCGGTGAAAGGGCCCTTTCAACTTACCCTTCGATCTCTCTCTCTTCTTTTAAGACTTTTGATCAGTTTCGGTTTTGTGGTAAGGACACAAAGTTTCCCTTTCTTGGTCACCTTCAATATCCATCACTAGTATGTTTTGGTACGACCTATAGAATTGGATTTTAAGTACTAAACCAAGTTTAGTAGTGATTAGTACCAAAAGTGGATTGATTCTTTACCTCCCCCCTCTCTACTTTTTCGCTTTCCTCTCTGATGTGCCATTCAATTCCCTTAAAAAAAAAAAAAAAAAAAAAAAAAACAATAAATTATATTTGGTTTATAAAACAAAAATAATTTTACACGTTGATTCTTAATGAAAAAATGATTAATTATAAATGGATGAATATACAGTATTACTTAACTGTTTCAGTTTATGGGCAAGTATCCACCCATTACAGTTGGTATCAGAACTATACCCAGTCCTTAGTCCGGTGTCACGCCAAGCGTTTGGCCTGAAGGGTGTTCAAATTTTTCACCCCAGGTAGATAGGGTGGTTCGACAGCAACGAGGGTTTTGCGTGAGTTCGGGTGAGGGAGAATGTAATAATGGTCATTTGTCCCATATCAGATTTGAATGGAAAAGTGATTGGGTATAAATGGGTGGATATGTAACATTACTTAACAACTTAAACTTTTGGGTATATGAGCAAGCGTCCACCTGTTACAATATGTGTTAGAGGTGTTTCTTGCCCAATACGAATGGAATTGAAATGCTTATAAATGGGTAGGTAGTATTTCTATCCAATAGTTTAAGTTATTGGAGAGTGTTGAAAATTCGGGTGAAGGAGAGAATGTTAGAATGAGTCAACGAGCAAGCATTCACCCGTTATAATATGGATGTACAACTATTGGTAAAATAATCCGAACAAAAATTAATTCATTTGCCCTATATACGAAAAAAAAACGCATATGCCATGGTGAATTATGAAATATTCTTAGTTGCCAATACCACCAAGAAAAATAAATTGTGAGCTTTGTCTATAATGTCATCATCTTTGAATAAAATAGTGTTAAAACTTAGGTACCTCTCAGCGTGTCGTGTGCTTAAGATCATATGTGTATTAACTGACCACTGATTGTTAAAATTTAAGACCTCTTGACTTGTTCTTCACATGGCATCACGTATTCTTATTCGTATCTATTCAGACGGTATACATTATTAGTAGAAATATAAATATATTTCACATTATATACATAAAGTAACGTTTCATCGATCTTTCCTATGATGTTTGATAATAGGAGGACGGCCTCTCCACATACCCGTCTCTAGTTGGTTTGATATGTTTTGCCCAAAATGCAAGTCGATACATAATGTGTGTGTGTGTGTATCTTCAACCATATATTATTCCGTGACACGATATTTAATCAATCAGTCTCTCTAAATGATATTTAAAAACATTATCCTCACTCTTATTATATATATATCATATGACGTCTGTAATAGTTAATGGTACTAATACTTACTCATAATTTTGTTTTCACGTGTGGAATTGGTGAATAGATAATGATGGGAAATGCTAATATATATTACAGTATTAAGATTAATTTAGTCCTTGGATACCCAAAATGATGCTTCAATGAGACGGCCACCCTTTTTGACAAATTAGAATTTGATGACAGGTATTGTGCCTTAAACGCCAATACTTCCCAAGCATTCAAAGACACCATCGATTGCCTCCCACTTCCAATTAATCCTCTAGAATCCCACCTCTCTTTTCCCAACAAATACTCCATGTATTATATTCGAGCTCACCTTTTAAAAAGTATTCTAAATGGAGCATTCTTATTTTTTTGTTTAATGAAGGAAATTTGAACTCACACTTTATTAAATAGGGTTCGAAAATATTATATTTGAGCATTGATCTTGAATTCAACTTATAATTTAGTAGAGTATTATTTAACCACAAACTCTGCAAATCAAGAATGCAATTATGTTGGCATTTGAGAGCACTAAGTCGATGCTTTGAATTTGGAGTTAGAGAATATTTAGTTCAAAATTTTAATTACAATTTTTTGAGTATGTCCAAACAAAGCATTAATGAATTAAAAATATAATTAAGAAATGTATACTTCCACATGAATATCCAACAAAAGATTTCATTAAGTTACAAACCCTTGCTTCTGTACTTTTTTCTATTTTACTGAGAATTGATGATTTGAATTTAAAATTGTAAGTAATTTATTTAAATTTTTAAACTAAAATTCTTTTAAATCCAAATTCAAAGTACCAATTCAATTTTCTCAACCATAGCATATTGTTTTCTCTAATCACACCCCAAATCTTAACCATCTTTATATATTATATTATAGGAGAGTTTACAATCCAAATCCAAAACCTGCAGAGAAAATGGATGAAAAAAATATTTCTGAGTCATAATCGAATCACGTTGTGACTTAGATCGAAACAAAAATTGGACCACAAATTTATATTTAATAATTTATCAACTATCATCTTACCTCCAATCTAAAAGAAAATTCACGTGAATTTCTTGCCACTTTATCTAGTGGCCTTTCTTTAGTCGTCATCCTTATCGTCATTTTATTGATAAAAATTTGTACATGCGTCTGCAGGGTGATGAGAGTGGTTTAGCTGTCCAACAATTTGGGATCAATTTTTGGTTTCTTTTATAATGTGAATATTTTATGGTATGATTTAACGACCGCCTATTTAAGGAAAAAATAAACAAATAATTGTCCCCGCACTTGAAGTCATACAAGAGATCGAGGTAATCAAATAAGTAATGGGGTAATTATGGAAAGGACATAAAATAAAAAATGTGTGTGTGTGTATATATCATCAATTTGTATATTCATGTACTAAGAGTTGCATCGCTTAGGGTTATATATTCACCTTCTAAAGTATAAGGTTGAAGTTTAAGTCTCCGTATGAGCAAAAACGGGTGTGTGTATGTTCGCAAAGGTGCTTATAATGAAGGGATAAAATTATTTCGAAGAATCGGCCTATTAATAGTTTTCATATTTTGACAATGTCATGTGATAATTTCATTATCTACGCTATTGGTTTTTGTTTTTTTTTTTTTGCCCCAACATATACAATTGTAGATGCTAGGGTTCAAGAATGATAAAAGGGATGACTCGCACTTAACTAGCGAGAAAGGTGAGTTAGGAGATATGAGATGGGAAAAAGTGCGCAAATATGGTACATAGTGGGAGTGGGGCTAATGGACCTTCTACCCCTACGTCATGGTCAGCCTTGGTATTTATAGAACTCCTAATGCGAGCCTCTGATAATTATTGTAACCACCCAAACTTGGGGGTCCGAATCACTAACTCGGTCTTAACCCGACCCGAGAACACCTAAAGGTAAATGGTCATTATGGACCGTACAGCGCATTAGGGACCAAATAACAGTGATCAAGGTCATTTCTAGTCATTTGGATTTGTTTATAAGCAAGGAATCGACTTGGTTTAAAGTCACCCGTTTTAGGTCTAAAAAAGGTAATATTAATATTCTGGGCCGTTCCACTCATATTTCGACGGGGCCATAGCGTTCTAAGCATCCTGGAGACCACGTAGGACCCACATGTTGAAGCTTAGACCTATCGAAAAAGGTCCTAAAAAAACAGTACCCAAAGTCCAATACTGAACGCTTGGATATTGTCCTCCGAGCACTTAGAGGACAACCCCAAGCTCTTGGCACACGTGTAGGGCTATGCCATGCAAATAAGCCCAATGCCCACCGAGCGCTCAGGCTTCCTCTCTGAGCCCTCGATATTAGGATTCCACTACTGGAATCCAAGCCCCCATAGCCTGAGCACTCGGGGCTACCCAGAAATGGGGCAATTTGCCCCTTTTTGCCCCCGTTCCTATTCTCGAACATCTCGTTGGTCATTTTGACCTTAATACCCTGTCCCAAATCACGAACATGCATAATATAATCATTCATTAACTTTAAACATTAATTTAAACATTTTATAGTTTATTTTGCATCCAAATCACTCAATGATAATAACATGGCTAATACATACTTTAATTGCCATTACTTGGTTCAATTTACATCAAAATGGTTCAAAAGAATAAAGGTGACAAGTCTAGGCCCTTAACGCCTCAAATACAACATTTTACAAAAGAATAGTTAGGACTAAGCATTAGTTATAAAAGTTTACAAAAAAAAATGATCATATGATCATCAACTATCCGCGGGAAGGTCCGTCATCAACCATGCCGTTGCCATGACCTAAAAATTGTTAATGGAAGGGGTGAACACAAAGACTCAATAGAAGTTGCTTAAGGCATCAACTTTGGACTCCCTTGAGCCACATAACACGCAATGGGGATAAAGGATAACCAGGATCATACATTGGGATTCTTATAGCATTTATACCGTAAAATCAATCTCATCAACGACAATTATACATTTTAATAAAAAGGTGTATGGAATGCAATGCAATGCATGCAATACTTGGTCTCTACTGACCCTAACTCACACCGAAAACCATTAACCAACTTTACTAAGGCGAGATTGTTTAGTTATCCCTGGCCTCTAAACCGGGGGCCTAGTAATCAACTTTATGTGTTCTAAACTGGCACGCACTCCCTCTAGGTCAAGCTTAGCACCGGACTCGCGAAATCGGGTCCTTTTTTATCAAAACTTTATTTCAAACCCTTTCTCATCTCCCTTTCCCACCATGTCATGCAAATGCATTATTTTCATCAACTTAACTTCAAATTCATCTATGTAGCAATAATGGCATAAACATGGCATTCTCAATACAATGGATATAAGCATGGCATTTTCTACAAATTGACTACAAGTATGGCATTCGTCAAAGAAACCAACTACAAGCATGGCATCTTCCAACCATTAACAATAACATGCTCATCATATAATCCATATCAACTCAATCAAGCTAACACTTAGCATTTAGCATGGAATAACAACTTTTTCAACACATATAAACTTGCTTTCACATTCATTAACATAGCAACATCATCATGTTCATAACTTTGCATTAAAGATAATTACTCAATGAAAATTAGAGATAATTAAAGATAATGAAAATTAGAGAATTTAATAGATAATTACTCAATGAAAGAAAAAATCCAAGGCTTTAGGAAAACCCCTACCTCAAATTGTGCTAGCCAAACAAGCCTTAAGCAAACCCAAATTTTGAATTCCTTTAACCCCTTGCAATATAGGTGTCAAAAGATAGCCCTCTCTAAGTTATTCCACTTTCTCTTCTTTCCTTTCTTCAAAAACTCACCTTAACCCTCTCAAATCTTAACTTGAAACAATGGAGTATATGATGTATATAGATATAGAAAGAGAATGGGGTTGGTCTAATGAGGGGAAGAAGAGGGGTGTTAGTAAACTTTTAATTTGGTTCCTTGGTCCTAAAGATGTCATGTGTCATATTTTGGTGGATTCTAACTTTAAGCAAACTTACCACATTGCCCTCCCTCTTCTATCATAATGTCATACTTGTCCCCCAAATATCTCCTTTAATATATAGATACATGTATATGTATATATGAGTGAAATGTCTATAATGCCCTTCAATACAAATGGCAAAACCGAGAGGTACCCGAGTCTAGAAATCGTCCTAACTTCAAAAAATATTCTAAAAATTGTCACGTTACTTCTAATTGACTTAGGATAATAAAAAGACATTTCTAGAACTCTCGGCTTGAGAAAATGACTTAAACGGCCCACGTGGCATGTAGAACGAGGCACAAAAATAAATAATATAAAATTTTGAAAAAAATTTGAGACAATACAATTACCATCCTAGCCTGGGATTACCACGCACATGTTAATAATGTAAGTTATTTCTTGGGACAAAAACATTTATGATTTATTATATATATTTTCATTCATTTTATATAATATTTAAAAATTATTATGCAATAGATATTTTACATTATTATATACCATATCTATAATATGCTATATGTAAATATTAAATTATAATTAATTTATATTATTATAATACATTATATATTTTATTAGATATAATATATATTATTTAAGAGTTTATTACAATATACTAAGTATATTACTCCATATATTATATATCACATAATAAATGTATACACGTTTTTATATACATAATTGGTGATTTGTGTTGATATGCCTTATTTTGTATTCATCTATTGCGTATTATTAGGATTTGTGATTTTAAATTGGATATTGTTAATATTTGTGAAATAATTGAATTGCGTATGT
>JAOTQH010246953.1:0-12220 GCA_025631255.1 Cornus kousa | reverse complement strand
AATTAATTAAACATTAGGCCCATATTTAATGGGTCCATTTATCAAAATTAAAGCCCACTAAAATTTTAATGTCTACACTGTGCAGGATTGGAATGGAATTAAATGAAAGTACGAATATAATGAGAATAAAAAAGAAATGGAATGATTATTCTCATTCTATTATTTAGTTGCAAATATAAAATGTGTAGGAATAGAATAACAATAATCATTCTAGTGTTTGGTTGAACTAATTTAAATTTAGAATGGAATGAATTTCAAATTGAATTTTCTAAAATACCCCTTAATGACAAATAAATCAAATTTACAAAATAACATTCTTCTATAATTTTTTTAAAAATAAATCTATAACTTTTTTTAAAAAAACAAATGACGACGGTGGTGGATGGCGGTTACAACGGTGATAGATGGCAGTAACAATGGTGGTGGAGGTGGGAAATGGTAGTAGTGTAGGTGGTAGTGTTCAAGGTAGTGGTGGCGGAAAGCGGCAGTGGTGTTGGTGGAAGGTGATGACAATGGCGGTGGTGGAAGCGGTGGTGGAAGGCAAGGGTGTGGTGGTGGAGGTGGCGGTGGCAGTGGTGGAAGGCAGTGACAGTGGCGACAGTGGAAGGTAGTGCAAGTATGATGGTGGTGATGGTGGAAGGCAATGGAGGTGTCAGTGGAGTTGGCGATGGCAATAGTGGAAGGTCGTGGAGGTGGCGGTGTGGTGCTAGTGGAAGGCGACAGTGGTGTATGTGGTAATGGTGGAAGGTGATAGTAATGGAAGGCTATGGAGGAGACGGTGGTGGTGGTGGTGGTGAAAGGTGGTGGTGCAAGTCAGTAGCGGTGGCGGTCATGTAATGTAGTGGTGGTGGAAAGAAGTGGAGGCAACGAAGGTATGGCGGTGGAAGGTAGCGATAGTGATGGCGATGGCAATGACTGTGGTGGCAATAGTGGAAAGAAGCAGTGTATAGGTGGTTGTGGTGGGATATAGTGGTTTTGACGGTGGTGGTAATAATGGTGACAATGGTGGGATGCAATGGAAAAGGCGAAGGTGGAAAGTATGTGGTAGTGGTGGAAGTTGGTGGTGGTGACAACAATGGTGGAGATGGCGATGGTGGGAGGCAGTAAAGGCGTTGGTGTGGTGGTTGTCTTTTACTTTTTTTATTAATTATTCCTTTGAAGAGAATTCTTTGTGAATCTCAACGATATAAATTTATCAATGAAGGTTAATGTAACGACCCGAACCCGAAGGTCCGAATCGCTAACCGGGTTCTTACTTGAACCCGAGCTCATCTGAGCAATGCCATCATATCCAAGATCAATACATCATTGCTAATCATGTTATACAATTTTTAATGAATTTAAATACATAAATGAGGATACCATGGCCATAGCCGTAAATACAATGTTATACACTATAAAGAATCCTAACATCGTCTACATCCATAAATGCAAGTCGTACGCCCTTTCTCCTTCGATTCCCAGAAAATATTAAGATAAGGGTGAGCTCAATAGCTCAGCAGGTATTGCCTAAAACACCGGTTTTGGACTCCCTTTAGCCAACAACCAAAGAATGAGAATAAAAAAGAAACCAGGGTCCTATAATTGGAGTATGTACAACATTTATAACATAACAATCAATACACGCAGTCACATATCACAATTCTTTAAAATCATGCACATGATATGAAGTTTGATGTATCTCATCCCAAACTTAGTTTATACCGACCCAACACTCACTTTTTAAAAACACGCTAACTGACTTTACCGAGATGAGATTGATAGTTATCCCCAGTTACAAAAGCTGGCAACCGTTAAAGGGCCTAGTATCAACTTTTTCATGCCCTACAAAGAGTCGCGCTCCTTCTAGGTCAAGCTAGCCCCGGACTAGTGAAATCTGGTTCATTTCTAAATCCTTTCCTCATAATCCTTTCCAAACACATTTCTTTAAAAATAATCATTTTAACCTCACTTTTCCCAAACCACGCCGATGCCATGAATGGAATCATGGATGAATGAAAGCGATATGAACATGCCTGCACTTTATCAGTTTAGCCATATATACTCATCATCACATATATGCAATCTCAAGAAATAAATTCAACGCAAGGCATGTTCATTAAACAACTTTGTAACCAAGCACATATATATATACATAATTAATATCATCTAGAGCATGTTTCGTCTCATGAGCACGTAAGCACATAACTGATATTCAATTTTTTTTCTTCCGAAATTTATCATTTTAAACATGTTTATCAAGAATTCAAGTATACGAACTCAACTAAAGTCAAAACTTAATGGTTTAGACATCCCTACCTCAAAAATAGCCAAAATGCATCCCCGACCGGGAAAGTCAACGCCGGTCAACGGAAGTCAACGCCGGTCAATGGCGGCGGAATGAAAAATTGTTCGGCGGGAACATAGACAGCGATGAGGAGATTCTACTATTCTAAAGGTGTGTCTTTAGAATTCGATTCCAAGTGGCCCAAAACCCCCTTCCAAAGCCTTAGAACTAAAAATTTCAAAAAATCGTAAAATAATCACTGCTCCTCCAAAAATTAAATCATTTAATTATGTGATAGAGAATGACGAGAGGAACATCTTCAGTCAAGGAACCAAGACTGGAAATTAGACCGATTGACCAAAAAATGGAGGACAAATTTGAGGCATAAAAGAAAAGAAAATGAAAATGAAATATAGGGAAGAGAGAAAACAGTTGCCAAAATGGAAGGAGGGAAATGGATATGAAATGATTTGGTCATTTTTAATGACCCAAGCTATTGACAAGTCTCACAGGGCCAAAATATCCCCTTTTCATTACTTTTGTACACAACTATACATATACACATAACATGATACCCACCTAGCCACATAAATACGCATTATAAAAATAATGTATGAAGAGTAACGGTCCCGAAAAATAATTCCCATGCACAACAATACCGATAGCAGGTCCCTCCTAGGACTTCTCGGCCGAAAAACTAAAAAATGCCGAAATGGCTAACAATACATTTCTAAGAGTCTTGAACTCAAAGAAATGTCCAAATCAACTCTCAGGACTCACACGACACACCCCACGGTTTTTGGCATGCAAAACGAGACAAAAATGAAATAATCCAAAAAAATCAAAAAAATTCTCGAAAATGAAAAATAGGGAAAATCGAAAGCAATACAGTTAGAGACTAAAAAAAATAGAGGGAACATTCTTTAAGATATGCCAAAGTGTACATATAATGTAGTAAAAATATGAAGAATGACTACCACTATTTATAATACATTTTACTAGATAAATAAAGGAAGGATTCTTTGTTTTATGGCAATTCATGAAAATACGGGAAATACCTGCCATTATTTATTCTCTCCAGCAAGAAAGAGGTAGTCAAAGAGATTTTACAAGAACATCACTCATACATATCCAAGTGTTTAATGCAATATTTTCCTTCAATTTTTCAAGTTCTAATTTGACTAGAGAAGTGTTTATTTATTTGATGAAAAATTTGTCTAAGACATGTAGACTATTTGTTTATATGAATACTTGGTGGTGGATTCTCTTCCTTGAGGTTTTTTTTTTAAAAAAATTATTTAGTCTTATTATTATTATTATTATTATTATTATTATATTTAGTTTCATTATTCAAGAATCAAAAACTTGTTTTAAAATATTTTTCCACAAATTTTTGTTTTGAATTTGAGTTCACAAATATCTCATTTTGAATGTGTGGTTCGACTCATCTTATTCTATACAATTTTTAGTTTAGTTTTTGCAAGTTTTTCTTTATTTTTACATGAAGTGTAAAGAACCAATGACAAAATCCACAAATCTACACTCGTCAAAAGTTGGGATTGGGTGGGTTGTGGTTGGTAGTCGATGGTAGTGGTATTGATTGTTCAAGAATGGTTAGGAAGTCAATTTGCATACTGTGAAGTGGTTATTTGGACTCAAATGTATAGATGTTTGTCAAATATGTTTGAATTTACTAATGTAAAGTTGTCATATTTGTAATACATTTTGTTAAAATGGCACTTTTCATCCATTCTTTTTGAATGTGGTTGTATTTGTAATACCACAAAAATAAGTTGTCATTTATTAAATTATCTCTTTTAATATATATAAGAGCGTTAATTTAACAAATGGTTAATTTAGAAGGCCTAATTACAAATACGACATATACGAAAAAGAATTAGTGGATAGAGTCATTGAACACAATGTAATTACAAATACAACAACATATACAAAATAATTCCATATTTAACAAGTACCTATACAATTTCATATCTGGATGTACCTATACAATTAGGACAAAATCACCCTAACCAATAACCTCAATTACCTTTCTCAAATTAAAAACTTCCCTCTCCAAACCCACAAACAAACATACCCCTACCTCCTCTATTTACTCACTTTCTTTCTCTTGTTCTCTTTTCCCGCCTCCTATCGACATACCCATTTTTTTTTTACGAGACAAACCCAAGAACACCCAAATCAATCTCCCCTCACCCCTCTAACCCTTTTTTTTTCTCTCTCTAAAACTTGATATCTCAGGTGCATCATCTTGATACCACGAGATTATATAAGTTCTATCAGTTCAGTTCAAGGGTGAGTCTAATTGAAGAGGTCTCAACTGAGGCTATAGCAAGTCACAATCAGAAACACAATGGGTAGCACATTGAGATATGATCTACAAGGGGTGAATAGATTGGTTCCCACTTTTTTGTTTATGTAGTGACTGATACAAATTCACGAAATTATTTATTCTCTATTGAATGCGGAAGTTAATATATCACAGATATATTAATTCAATGTTAATTGTTGAATTTACTATTTTTTTGTATTCAAACTTCAGTTAAGCGTATGACCCTTAAATAAATAAACTATTTATTCAAACACATAAACAAATAAATCTAGTTTATTAAATAAACAATCAATTAACCCCTAATTGATTTTAGAAATCTTATTAGTGATATATAAAATCTGGTTTAATTATATTTAACCATTAAGCACATATATGTGATGATTTCATCATGATGAACATTAAAGCATATATCATCCACATAGCAGTTTGTAAGTAATTAATATGTGCAGTAAAGTAAATAGAGATAGAGAATAGCACACCAGATTTACAAGGAAAAACCTACCCCAACGGTAGATCAAAAAACCTCGGGACTTGGCCTGGCAAAGAAAATTACTATGAAGAAAGAGATTACAACTAGTCTAGTTCAACACGATAAACGCCAACTAACCTATAGACTCGGGAAGATACCAAACCTTCAATGCTCGTTTATAGTACAATTACGTACTCCACCTGTTTCATTCAATCACGTTACTAAAAGCACTTCAAAAGATCTACAGGTTTCCTCCAGCTGATCTATTTAAACACTACCTAATCCCATTGATCCAGATCAATCCGATCATGCACAACTTCTTCACATCAAACTTATTTTATCGACCAATCTATCCACCACTATTTTACTTTGATTTAGCTAAATTTGCATTTCTTGGCCTTGTGTTAATATTGAATTTTTAGCTCGTACTGCAAGAATATTATCAACACAATAAATACATCAAAATAACCATATCTAGTGCAAAGTATATGATATGTATGAATGATGCAAAAACAAAATCACAAGATGTATGGTGCATGTTATATATCAAGTGTGGTGTTCTTAACTCACATAAGAAATGTCTCTCATACATACTCTATTATGGATACACACAAGTAAAACTCTCACACAGAAGTCTCATGGATAAACAAATATATAAAAGAATGCTTTTAGTAGTTTTAAACACTCTAGGGCTGGATAATAATGTTTCCATACCATGTATATATAGAGAGCAATACTTGTTCACTCAATTAACTTGGTAAATACGTAGACTTGTTTTTCAAAACATATTACATACAAATTAAAAATATAATATAAGAAAAGAATTATCTAGAATAATATATTAAGTACGTATCTTTTCTTCTGAAAAATATTTTAATCTTAACGTATTAAAATATTAGAAAAAGATCAAGTAAACATAAATAGGAAATTAAGTTTAATATTTAAAATGTTTCTATCAATCTAACTGTGTACTACTTTGATCGATTGAGGCTTCATTAAGTTTGATCGATGTCCTCAGCTAGTTTGTCGATCGAATTTGGCTATATTTCGATTGCCCGAGGAGTTCTAGGGTTCGATCAAGACAACTGTTGTTTTCGACTCCTTTAATTTGAGATCGACTTAAAATAATTAATCACATATTGTAATCATCCTAACAGGTGCTAGAAGGCTCTGGAAAGATGTTTTCTTAATGCATATTCATATATAGTGTCTAAGGCAAGAACTTAACAAAAATAGTGTGGATGCAATCTTTCAGAAAAAAATTTCCTTGATACTGAAGAACATGCTAATTATCAATATGGAGAGTATTAACATTCTTAGCAAAATTGATCCTAAGCAATATTTTCCATTTATATATTTTTAGGAATATATATATATATATAAATCACGTATATATTTAGTTAAAAGATCTAGAAACTTAAACTATATATATATATATATTTATCATGAAAATCAATTTTTCCAAAATATATGTAAATTAAATAAATAAAATATCATAGGATTTACCATGCACTAAATAACATATGGTCATGAAAAATATGTATACATGAACCTAAATGGTGATATATGAAATTCAAGTGTGATTCTGGCCTTTTTGAAGCTCATACTTGAGAAGATTACATCATTACCCTTTAAAGTTCATCTTTAGGCTAATCTGCCCCTTGTAGTAGAACTCTGGACTATTTTGCCCTTTTGACGGTTCTCGGACTATTTTGCCCTTCGAGGTAGAACTCTAGACTCTTCTTCCCTTGTAGTAGTTCTTGGACTATTTTGCCATTTAAAGAAGAATTCTGCACTAAATTGCCCTTTGTATAAGTTTTTTAATCGATTTCACCTTGTAGAAGATCTTGGACATTTTTACCCTTTTGATATAATTTTTTTCAAGCAGCTTTGTCTTCACACGGACCAGGATCACCTCCAGTTGCATAGTGCAACCAATTCCACCATTTGAAATAAGTGGCTGAGAATATGCCACATCAAGTAAAAAATTGGGTAACTAATTTTTTACAACCCCCTTTAAATATTGTATTTCATATGTATATTAACTTTAAATGTTATTTCTAAAATACACTACTGTCTCCAAGCAGCTTTCTTTCTTTCTTTCTCTAAAAGGGAAGAAGGAAATAGTACCAATGGCAATATGAGGCAAAGAAGAAGAAGTGAAGAACGGCGGTCTGAGGCGAAGAAGAAAAAGTGAAGATCGAAGGTTTGAGGTGAAGAAGAATAAGGGAAGAAGGAAGGTCTGAGGCAAACAAGAAGGGAAGAAGGAAGGTCTGAGGGTTATGGTTTGAATTTTGAATAAACGAAGATGAAGAAGAAGGGAAGGGAAAACAAAAAAGAAGGGAAGAAGGTTTGAGGCTAGGTTAGAAAAGTTAAGATAAGTTGGGATGCACCTTAGGAAAATGTTGGTAATCACCGTAGGAAAAAGTTGGGATGTAATAGAATGGCGGTGAGGCAAAAAAGAAGAAGTGAAGAATGGCGGTCTGAGACGAAGAAGAAGAAGGAAATAGTACCATTTTATATGGCACACCAGCAATTAAAATGTTGGGAAGCACTACAGAAAAATGTTGAGATTCACTTTAGGAAAATGGTAGCTCTTTGAGGGTGTGCACAAAATAATGCACACAACTTTGAGTTTAGAACTAGTGTCAAGTGGGCACCATACTTTAAATTTATAAACCGTTTAACACCTATACTATGTCGTACGAGTGAGAAGGGATTGTCTCAAGGGATTAAGGGGCAGTATTGATATGGAAAAAATATAGGGTTAGTAGGTCGAGGGATCCAAATGTGGTTTGCTTGCTTGATTAGACTATAAACTAAGCAAACTCAATATAGAATAATAATAGTAAATAAAAGATAGAAAAAACAAGAGAGGATGGTTTAGAGACTTAGAGGTTACCACTAAACATCACCTTTCTAGACACTCAATGTGTAATGAATGAGGGGAAACATGTGTTGCAATATTAGTGTGTGATTGGTTAATTCAACAAGCATGGATCACTAATTAAGTATACGTTGTCTAGACAATCTAATGAATAGTACAATATATCAAATTAAGCCATTATTCCTTCCTTTAAGCTCACCATCCAAACATATCAAAAATTTAGAGAAATATACTACTTGTATTCATAAGCATGGAACATCAAATAACAAGCATGGATTGTCCTCCCATCTAAGAAAGTAATGCCACTACACTACAATTAAGCTAAAGACATGAAAATTAAACTAATTAAACTAAGGAAGAGGCACGATCCTTCAAGAAATGAGTATGAACCATCAAATAAACCACAAGAGTATTCTATTAAGGCATCATGCCTTGATAATCTTTAGATTCATAGTATCAACACACATAGACATGCATCAATAACATAAAAACTAGAGAGAAACACATGAACATCTATTTTAGCATACATAGACATATGAATAGAATGAAATGATTAATTGAAAGCATTAAACCATACAAATCATTGTATAAACAAGATTCATATATAAATCAAGTGTTAAGACAAGAATTACAATACAAATTCCCTCAAGATACAAAACATCACGGTCTAGAAGGCATGCTTAGGGCTAACTCTAGCCCCAAGAAGATGTTTAGCCACTCATTGATGTAGTCATCCAACCCTCAAGGGCCATCTGCATGATAGGAACGATCTTTTTCTTGATGGAAACCCTAGATGAATGGAAGAACTCCCAAATGGTGTATGTGTATCTCTAATCTTTAGCCTCCACCTTCTCTTTCTTGATTGTCTATGCCTCTCCCTATGCATATGTAAAAATGGTTTCAAATCCTTATATAGGTAGCTCAAGTGTCACACCTTATGGTCTGGACTCATGTACTAGGGTCCCCTTCAATGATCGCACCATGAACCATCTTTTAATGAGCTGGACTCTGTTTTTTTTTTCGCACTTGAGAGGGTTCGATCGATCGAAAGTTTGTGAGATCGATCGAACCTCAATGAGATCGATCAAATATTGGAGAGATCGATCCAACCTTGGCGGCGCCTTTTTGGAATACAGACATATCTGAGATATTTTCGGGATATTTTGGAGAAAAAGACAAAAGTGGTAGGTGGGGATAAGATCAAAGTGGTTCGATCAATCTGAGGAAAGTTGGATCGAAAGAAGATGGTGATTTCTTGAGGATAAGGACAAGAGGTTCGATCCATCTTGGTAAGGCTAGATCGATCACTGTGAGATCGATCAAAGATGTTGTTTTCCACCCCTTTGCTTTCACTTTTGCTCCTTTCTTCCATTCAACTTAAGATTGCTTATTTTATGCTCCAATTTGGCTGACTTGACTTATTTTGGGGATAAGTGCCTCAAAAGGGAAATAACATGAAATTAAACTAAAACGGGAAAATAAGATTGGATAGGGTCCTAGAATACCTAAGCTTTAGGGGTTTAACGACGCACTTTTTAACGTTTATCATGTTGTATATGAAAAATGTGGCTATGTGTTAGTTGATTTATTATGTATAAGCACGCCTATGTGAAATAGAATTTAGGCTTTGCATGCTTACTATGTGATATTAATGTTGAATGAAAGCATGACTTACATATTTTAAAATTTTATTTTGGAAAGCATATGTGAAAATTCTATTGTTGAATTGATGATTAAAAGCATGAAGCATTCATGCATCCATTGGGAAAGAAAAAGAGAAAAGTGTTTTGAAAGAAATGAATTTGTTTTGGGAAAATTGGTTTTTGAAAAGTGTTTGTGAAAACCTGGACGCCTAGGAGGCGTCTAGTGGTTCGTGGTGTTAATGTGATCTAAAGGGAGTTAGAGAGAAAATCTAGTATGGTTGAGCTACCTAGGCCCAAACGACGCCATGTGGTTGGGAAAACTAGCCAACCCTTCCCACGTGGCGCCATAGAGGTGCTATAGGCCGGATTGCATTAACGGTTTGGAACGGCAAAAAAGAATTGTTTCAGAAAATGGGGGAACGACATTGACATGACATTGTATTTCATTAGCATATTTGGTGTATTTGTGATTAGATGATATTTATTTATATGCTTATTGTGGTGTTATTGATGTGTATTCCCTATGACATAATCCCGCTTACGTTTTACCTATTTTTTGCGTTGATTCACAGGGTCATAAGAAGTGTGTCTTAGACACTTCCTACTGAGCATTTAGCTCGCTCCATTATCTTAACCTTTTTCAGGTTTGGGAAAAGACGTGCCAGACGACAATCCACCACAAATATATATTGCATTACGATTATCATTTTGTGGTCTTTTGCGTAGAAACATGAACCATATTCCCTTGTAATGACCAAGTGTAGCTTGTATAGTGTTGTAGTAGTGGATGTTATAGAAACAAATGAAATTTTAATTATTTTGTGAAACTTTAGTTTAATTAGTATAATGTTGTAAGTTATAGACTTTTAAATTTTAGCTATATTTTATGGACTGTAACTTGATGTAACTATAGTGTGTTTCTTATTTGGATGAGATGGAGGAACGAGACTTTTTATATGTATGTAATCATTTTGGGAATGTGGTATATTATTTGAATTGTGCGTTGGGACATGATAGATTAGTTTTAAAGTTAGTGACCATTGCAGTTTTTATGTATTTCAACAGGTTGTAGAGTGACTTTTTCTGCAGAGGTCATGCCGAAATTTTATACATTTTATTATTATTATTTTTGGTATTTTTTTGGGCCATTACACAAACCATCACCATCCACTCCACTTTGAAATGTAAAGTTCCTTTGGAGATTCGAACCATTACCATTCACTTTCAGAGGTAAAAGTGATACCACTAAATCACAAGGCCTTTAATTTATATGAGTACTAATTTTTGCAATCTGAAATATTTGACAGCCCAGGGAACACTTTGGAGAAGATGAATCCTCTGTATATTCTTTCTCCTATTATTTATTTATTTTTATTTTTTTAATTATTAAAGTTACTTACTTGGACTGTCATGTGTGTTTTACCAAACCAATCGGCCAAAGTCATCGGCCCATCTATCACGACCCATATATTAATGTGAAAAATTGGACCCCAATGGTTTGGATTCTGATATCACCTGTCCTAAAGTAAGAATATTAGGTTAGTTCAGAAAAATTCCTCAAGGTTCTTCCAAGGAGATACGACTATTGGATTGGTTTGTAACTCATAATACAATTTTGAATGACTCTGAAAACTATTTTCACATAATTATAAAAGGCAGTTCTCACAAAATAAACATTTTTTATTTTTTATTTTTAAATTTAGTTTTCAAAAATGAGCTCTCAAAAACAATTAACCAAACAGGTTGTTGTACAGTTTTATGAGTTTCAATTCTCAGGAAACTAAATCAAGTTCCACTCCATGAATCGAAATTTCCAAGTACTCATTCTAACCTAGGGTTGATGTACCTGAATTTCATCAAAGGTCCCAAAGGAGAAATACCCCCTCCCGTACCTCTTTCTCATGGTCTTTAATTCTTCACCTACATGATAAGAGCCCAAACTACTATACTTAGCATTTAGAATATCTATACCCATAAATGGGGCTTAACTGCAGTTAACAGCCCAGAAAAGAAGCAATTGAATCAGATTTGGTGAAACCAACTTACCTGTAAAGGCTACTGAAGATGCAATAACTTTACAAGTATGGACCATAATTACCACAAGAGTTGAACAAATCATTTTTAGCAACTTGATTACCCATAAGGTATTAAATCAAAGCCCCTCCAAGACATCTATCCACCAATGAATATGGGCCCAAAGCTTTCAATGTGCTTGAATGGTCATAGGAGTAGGCCCATGTATCCCATTTTGAGTCTCATTTATGGGCCACTTTATGTTTGTGGAACCCAACATTATTTAGGATTTTAAAGCTGCATGTTCTAATATATTCTTCTTTTTCAAACTACCATTCTTATTTTATTAAGTGGAGTTTAATGCCATTGCCAATGATTTGGTAGGGTTAAAAAAGAAGAATTATGTATACATTTTAAGATGGCTAAAAATTTCTCCTATTTTACTCAATTTCTTGAATTGTTATGATATTTTCATTATATTGAATCAATCTCAGGTTTATCCACACGGACCACATATTTCAATATTTGTTAACTATTCACACATGTATAGAATTTTATAAATGATTTTTGAAATTTCGTTTTTCCTAAGTTG
>JAOTQH010246944.1:0-12221 GCA_025631255.1 Cornus kousa | reverse complement strand
TAGCATATATATATATATATATATATATGATTTTGATTTTCATGAAATTAGGCTTCCCATTTTCACATTCCATGCATTGAGTTGGAACAAAAAAACCCAATTTTATCATCCATAACAACAAAAAGAAACCTAGCTTGAAACCCTAAAAATGAAAGGATACTCAGTAGAAATTAAATTATAAGACCGTACCTCCAACTGTAGTTACAGATGAACAGTGCACTTCCCCGAGCCGTTCATCATTGCATTATTAGTGGTATTAGGGACAAACCTAACCATCACATTCTCACAAGTAGCCACTAGCCAACGCTTCATTGTTATTGGTATCCCATGTCTGAAAGTAACCCTAGCACGCACCTTAAAGCTGAAGGCAACAACCTCACTTGCCAAATCTCTAACAATGGCGTCCGCCACATCCTTTTGAAGGCGCAAAGATAACGCGGGAATCTCCATCACCACCGATCCTTGGTACCTCTTTGGATGATAAATAGTGGTAGAAAAGTTGGCTGAGGATAAAAGTGTGCCCTTGTAGTAAACAAATACCTTGATATCTCTATAAGTAATGCTTGATCTCTCATTAGGGTTTGTGATATAGAAGCTTGTGTACCATCCAGCTGTTATCTCCGAGTTAGAGACGACAAAGGGAGAGACATTGACAGCGTTGATTCGGAACTTTGGAGGGTGAGGTTGTTGGAGCATTAGGATGAAGAGGATGAAGCCCGCGATGACGAAGACGACAAGCACCAGGAACATGAAGCACTGGATGGTGGGGGAGCATGGGCGTTGATATGGCGGGAAGTAAGGCCGGTGGGTATCGGAGGTGGGTATTGGCAGAGTGTAAGAGCGAGTGGTGGTGATGCGAGTGGCGACTTCCATTGATGAAGGTTTGATAATTGAGATGAAAAATTGAGGCTGGAAGAAAGGGAAAGGACTTTGTCCAATTTATTTATTTATTATTATTATTATTTTATAGAGAGAAACAACATCTTTGTGTTTTTAACTTACCATTTACATATAGTTTATGTAAAGAAAGCAAGAAAGGAAGACTTTACTAGAAAAACAAAAAATAGAGATAGAGGAGGAAAGAATTTTCTTTTTTTGGGGTAAGTAGAGGAGGAAAGACTTACCTTAACTGTATATCTCTAGCGCTTGTTTGATTCTTGCGAAAGGGTGAGAAAGTTAAAAGGAAAATACTCCTTTTGTTCTGCACGGTTTTGCTCCTCTTGCACTCGCCCACGGCACACTTACCCACAAGGTCATCACAATCCACTCTCTTGGAGGCCCGACGTCCTCGGCGGCACACTTCCGGCAGGCTCTGATACGGCCTCATACTAATTGGAGATGACATACTTACATATAAGCACTTCACCTTCCCTTTATCCAGGCGATGTAGGATTTGTGTACCCGTAACTCGTCAGTTTAGTAGCCTAATAGTGTCTCTTGCACCCGTCCACGACACACCCGCCTACAAGGTTACCACAACTTTATCAATCAATCCCATATATGCATTATCGTAGTTTTAATGGAGTCAACTGTAGCAATTTTACTTATCAAAACCCAAATATATATATATATATATATATAATTTGTAGCAATGTGTAAAAAGCCCTTCTCACAAAAAATAAAAAATAATAATAAAGGTTTGAAAGAGTCCAATTATTCCTGCATGCAAAATCCGGAGGCAAATTTAGAGAAACTTTCCAAGTCTCTACAATGAAAAAAAAAAAAAATCACTTTAGGAAATTTATGGTAAATTTAGGAGACTATCACAAATTGGTGTTAAATATAATTGGTAGGTACCACTTCTTACACCATTTTTCAATAAGACCACTATTTTTTTATTTTTTATTTTTATAAGATAAGAAAAGTTAGAAGTTAGCTTAGTAGATGCAAAGAGTTGAAGTCATGAACTCCAAAGTCCACCGGAGCCATCTGTACAACAATTAAGACCACGCTATACAAAGACCCTTCCATAATTTCTACTTTTTTACCCTAAAATTCCAAGACTTCAAATATTAATCTTTTTTATTATTATTATTTTTATTCAAGACAAAAAGTACTAGAAATTAGATTATTAGAACATAGAGAGTTGAATCGTGGCACTTTAAAATTTATGAAAAACACTAATCCATTGAACTAGGAAGACATATGCAATCTTCTTCATTGAAATGTGAAAAAATTATATTTTCCTTCTTGTACATGCTTCAAATCATAACGTTGAGAAAATATCATTACACTACATCCTTGATTAAAGAAATACCGAATAAATTGCTAATGGAAGAGTGCCATTTAAAAAATAAAAGAAAGAAAAAATTTCACACTTACGTTAGTTAAAAATAATAATAATAATAATAGTCAAAATACTAATAAGCAGTACTAGGTACGACAATGCTAAATAGGCCCAATACTTCAAACTGAAGTGTTGGGCCCATGTGATCCAGTCCGAACACTTCAAGCTCAACACTAGTAGGGTGTTCTCTATTCACACTGATTCGACAGAATCAGTATATCTGAGCCCACGGGTCCACATAATCCAACTACTGACCTTTGCGTCAGTGGGTCAAAAATGACGTTCTCGTCCCTTTATTTTTTTCATCACAAATCATGCTAATAAAGCATACAATTTCTTCATTAACAAATATAAGCATCTCATTTTGTTTAACTACATATCATAAACTGTCATACACCATACCATACTAATAGGACTAGTTAACGAGCAAAAAATGTCATGCAGCAAACTAAAAACTCTCAAAGATGTTTTTTACCTTGTAGTATATATTAATTCTACTTAAGACATGCTCATTCAGATGACCTAAGTCCCCAGTCAATAAAAAAGCCTCCATTTTATTTTATTTTATTATTATTATTATTATTTTTTGTGTTAAAATTTTCCTCAAAACAGCTCAAAAAATTTCTATAATGGACTCAAAAATTTTCTATCATTTCTCACTTTTTCTTTTTGCCTAGTGTCCAGCCAATAAAAAAGCCCCAAGTTTTTTATTTTTTATTTCCATATATTATAACATGTTTTAAATTTAAATTACTGACAAACCTAGTTTTTCTCATTACTGTGTTTGCCCTCTTGGGCTTCTGTAGCTGCAAGAATTTCTTTTTCTGAGCTTCAATATAGATTTCTTACAACATACAATCAATTTCCCCTTTTCTTTCTACTTCAGCTCTATTTATAGGCAATTACACGTGTCACTGGGCTTACATATGGCTATAATTATTAATGGGCATTCGGGTTTAATAAACATTCTTCTTGGGCCCCTAAGCTCGGCCCATTTCGCTGACACTCCCTCTTGGGCCAAGCTTTTCTACTTGACCCGACACTGTTTCCGCGGGTCATTTTCGGCCCGAGTAGGTTCTGGAATCCTCACATACCATCTTCTTCGAATTTAAAAAAAAAAACCTTTTGAATTTGAGAATCTAACGTTATTTGAAAATTACTCCCGTAAAACTCGTCACCACAACCGGAAAACCTTGTCACCACATCCAGCGGATCCTTTAGGAAAGATATTGCCAGCACCTAACGGGCTTCCGCAGGCTAACTGGATCCGTGTTTTGGTTAATTAGGAAAGTTGGTGGAAGGGTAATATAGTTATTTTTCTAGAGAGTTGAGGGACAATTTTGTAATCAAGACAAATTTCATGTTTTTGAAAATATTGACTTTGACTTCATGAACTTGGTATTTGACCACCATAGCCCTATATTTTTGAAATTATTCATAAATTATATTATATTATAAATCGATGATTGGATCAACTATCTTACTTGAAATTGAATGTTGGATTTTAAAAAGAATCAAGAACATTGGATTTATCAAGCAAAGTGATGTAGATGTTTGGAATATATAATCTCCTTTAATAAATAAATAAATAAAAAGTAGACTCTGGTTTGATATGGATACAAAACGTAGATTCATTGATATATTAGCGCGAAAAAAAATAAAATAAATAATAATAATAATTTTCATTATAGGTAATTGACACTAAATCTAATCAAAATCAATGTGAGATTAAGTAAATATATTTGTTAAAATTAAATATAAAGGGAGACATGTCATGTTATGAAATAGAATTGAAAAAAAAAAAAAATCAAGATAAAAATAAAAAATATATAAAAACTCAAGTGGCCGGTCCGAAAAAAAAAAACCCTAACAATAAGTCACATCACCCAATTTATAAAACTAATGGAAAGCTTATTAATTGTCATTTTGGTGCGCCCACACATGAGCTGATTTTCCCGTTTAGGTGATGAGTTAAACTTTTCCAGTTTTATTATTAAAAGCAAGAACTTAAAAAGTTTTACACTTCTATTTTGCAGTTAAGCTAAAAATTAACAAAGAAAATAGTACGGACAATGTGTTTTACTTGGACCATCTGTTTTTCCTTCTACCAGTGATGCAACTAGCTGGTTAATGAATTTTCTAAATAGAGTTGCTAATGTGTGAAAAGCCAGTATATCCCCTCTCTCTCGTGTGTGTGTGTGTGTGAGAGAGAGAGATACTAACAATGCAACCACTGTAGCTTTGAAAATTTCATTTTTCAAAAGTTCATCACTTATTACATTTTTAAGTTGAATATAAAAATTATCAAATCAATTGTGTTTGTCAATAGTAAAAAAAAGAAGAAGAAAAAATAAAGGGTTGTGTTTGTCAAATACCATTTTGCATGCTAATTGACTTCTACTCTTAGTGATGGTTGAAAAATGTTTTTTTTGGGTAGGTAATGGGTTGAATAATTTGTGCCAAGTTCTACTAAACACGTATAAGAAGATTAACATAGGGGTGGGGAAAGACTAGCAATGCACAATGCTAGATAAAAGAAACAACCCAAAAAATCATATTTAATAAGAAATATTATCTAAGTTGTCTAAATAAATTAAGAAAAAATTAATAGAGATAGGCTACATGAAAAATTATTAGATATTCTTGGAAACTTGGATCATTCACTTGATAATTTGGTCCAATCTAAATTATCTAATTAAAAAGAAAGTGGACTCAGAAAAGTATATTAATATATTACGTTTCTTTTTTTAAAAAAAAAAAAAAATTAAGATTGAGGAGTGGGGAAATGATGTTGGTGGGTTTTGGACCATCCACTTGATAATTTGGTCCAATCTAAATGATCTAATTAAAAAAGAAAAAAGAAAAAAGAAAAAGAAGTGGACTCAGAAAAGTGTATTAATATATATTACATTTTTTAAATTAAAAAAGAAAAAGAAAAAGAGAGTTAAGGAATGAAGAAATGATACTGGTGAGTTCTCAACACGGGGTCAAAAGTCCAAAACAATATCCGCCCAACCACTGGGCAGCCAGCACAGCACTACATATTAATATACATTACAAAGAAATCAAATTATTGATTTTGATTCAACCGGCTATCATTTACTAATAATTCCCGGATTTAAGGGTGGATTTGGCAAAAGAAGAAAAGAAAGATAAAAAAAAAAGAGAGACAAGCATGAATTATGTGGGCCAAGATTAGGCCCAATCCTTTGATGACCTTTAATTGAAAGCCATATCCCGCAAAACATCATTACTATATAATTGAAGTTTGAGTAGTAGATGGAATTATGAAAGAAGTCCAGTACACAACCACGAAACCCATTCCATTTGAACCTTGAAAATTCCAAACCCGTGCTTGGCGTGCTTGACCCTCTGTCTAACCTAAGTTACCTAACCATTCAGATGAGAGAGCTTAAGCAAAGCAGTTTGTGTGTCCATAATGAATAATAATGACTCATGACTTTTCCTTGTCTTCTCTCTCTCTCTCTTTCAAACCTCTCAGTCTCAAGCTTTGAAACAATCTATTTACATGATATAGTTTACACGGTGAGTGATAAAAAGCCGTATATGAATGAATGAATGACTAATGACTCATCCTTTTCCTATCGCATATGAAACCCCTCAAGCCGGCCAAACAAGACCAAACTCTCTCTCACAGGCGTCTCTCTATACATTGACGATCTTTTTTTATTATTCAATCTTTAATTGAATTTGACCAAATCATATATAGATTTGAGTTTTGGCTTGGAGAGAACAAGATATATCTGTAGCCGACCTACAAAATTCGATTCCCCTGGTGCAATCGAACTCCAATCTGTTTTCCGGTTCTTCAAAGGTTGGTCGATCTAAATTTGATTATAAGTTCGTGGGTGTGATCTAGATTCTGGACTAGATTGTTGGGTTTTCTCAAAGATCGGTTTTAATTTCTGGGTTGAAACAAAATGGTGTCTTTTCGTAGCTCAATTTCGGTTGACCAGCACTTACACATGGCTGATTCTGTGAATTCAATTTACCCTACTTTGAAATTGAGGCAGATTAATCAAGTGCAAAAGAATAAAAAGGTACCCAATTCGCAAAATCACTCGAGTGTTCCTGTTTGCCACCGATCTCGATCTACTGTTATCGATGTGGTAATCCTAATTGCTGTGATTGGTGCCTGTGGGTTTTTGCTATTTCCCTATATAAAGTGTGTATTCCATAATATTGTCGAGACTGTTGGATTAATCATGTATGAGGTGAAACAGGAGGTTTTGAGTGCTCCCATTATTTATGGTTGTTTGGGACTTAGCATTTTATGTGCAGTGACAGCTGTTTCAGCAATGACAGTATGCACAAGTACCAAATGTGGGAAGCCAGATTGTCGTGGACTAAGGCAGGCAGCCGAATTTGATATCCAGATTGAGACAGAGGAGTCTGTGAAGAATTCAAATAATTCTGCCAAGGATTGTGTGAAAAAGGGTTTGTTTGAATTGCCTCTCTACCACCATAGAGAACTAGAAGCCGAGTTGAAGAAGATGGCACCCCCTAATGGAAGAGCTGTTCTTGTGTTTCGGGCAAGGTGTGGGTGTTCTGTTGGCAGAATGGGAGTGACTGGCCCGAGGAAGACTCGAAAGGTTAAGAAGTAGTGAGATGATATGGTTGCAATTCTATATGAACGATATTCAATACAGGAGTATTTTTATTACAGAGAAGTGACTTTCCTGGTCACTTTTCTTTGAATTATAATTGTCTTTTATACAAGCTCATACCATTGAGTGTAAGCATTATATATACTTTACTATAGTGAGAATAAGAGAATCCTTCATTTGATTTTGCAGTAGTCTTTTACCATATCTGTTTCTTTTATTAGCTGATGGTCACAGTTTCTCATGATTTCAGTTTTTTAAATCGTCAAAGTTTACTAAGTGGTGGCACTGTAAATTTCTTTCTTTCTTTTTTTTTTCTTTTCCCTGTCATAATCCATACTGGAACCTGCACTAAGAGGTACATGCATAACTGGGCTACCTGTGCGGGAAAACTGAGAATCCGGTAACGGATATTTTGTGTTGTTTCTTTCTACTGGTTTCAAATTAATTTTATGCTATTTGTGTAGCTGTATTGCCTCTTTTTGGAGATCATCTGTACTATGCTTTCTTTGCATAATAAGTCGAAGATCTAGTCATTCTGTCAATCCCATGGATATGGCTAAGATAACTTATTCTCCAAATTGTGCTTAATATTCTTCGAAAATGTGTTATTATTATCAACTAGGAGAAAATGAGATTCTGAGGTCAAAAACAGGGTTTTATACCATTGTAATTGAGAACTTCTTCCAAAATTTAGAATTGAGCCTAGTTTTCCTAACCTGGATTGATCTATTGCCAATTTGCCACGTATTGAAGCGCTCAGTTCTGCTGCTTTGACTTGTATATCTTCTTCCCTGAAAATGAGTCATTTGTCATCATGGTTGATTGAACCATACTGCATTGTATTTTTTAGTGAAAGGTGCGGGTGTATTACCCTCTACAAGTGTATTAACTATTTTATTGCAATGACAATATTTCCTCTTCCCTTGGATGTGTCAACTTTTTAAATCTGGTTTGTCACTTTGTCTTCCTCATTTTACAAACCACAAAGACTAATATAATTATGTTCATTTAATGTAATTATATTCATGTTGCCAACCCAAGCGGTTGGGAAAAGGCTTTGTTGAGTTGAACTGAGCGATTTTCTTTTAATGTTTT
Organism: Cornus kousa; assembly: GCA_025631255.1. Lineage (NCBI taxonomy): Eukaryota > Viridiplantae > Streptophyta > Magnoliopsida > Cornales > Cornaceae > Cornus > Cornus kousa. Next base: position 4,211 of record JAOTQH010246944.1, on the reverse strand, counting down.
GAGGTTGGTATTCTAAACTTCAGCAGATGCAATTTACATTTGTAATAGCACCTGGTGTAATTCCCTTGGCATTGCTGACATGATACTACAAAAACACCACATTTGATGTTCCATCTCATGTTATTATGACATATTACTGTTCTGAGTATGAGTCTTGTCAAAGCAGGGGCACCATGACCAAAGTTACTTTACTAAAGCTTTTCCTTAGAATTTGAGAAGTGTGTGTGTATATATATATACATATATGTATATATAAATAAGTATATACACTTATTTAACATTTTCAAATATCTGATAAGTATAATGTTTGGCACAGGAAAAACTAGATTTAGGATAAATTTCTAGTGAACTACTACCATTTTGTCTTTGAAGCAACAAGAAACAGCACATGTTCTCCGTTCATCTGATTTTCTGCTGTGACACGTCTCATTGTGATTGGAATTTTAATATGCTTTTATGCTTCAAATTGTATGTTTTCACATTTTAATGGGAAGTATTTCAATGGCCAAATAGAATGACGCCATTTTGTATTGTATTCTAGTAGCATTTGGAATTGTAAATCCTGCAAATTTTCTGATGGCAACTCTGGGGGTGATTGTGTGACTTTAGTACTATGGTGACCAAGATGGAATTACTCTGGTTATGTGGCCACCAAATTTCTGTAACTGAACATTTTATGTTGATGAGCTGGCCGGGCATGTTTGAATTGCCAATGGAGTTCTCAAACTCTTGAATTTATTTCTAAGTTTCAGTTTGTCAACATTCTTTCTGTTCTGGAGCATCCTTAAAATAGGCTTAGTTATGATGATTTATCAATGGTAGTGAGACAGTCCAAATATGATTGAGCTTGATGAATTTAACGGAAATTTTCAGTCACGAAAAGCAGGCATAGGGCAGATAATATGACTGGTTTTATGTCCACCATCATATTAAAATGCTGTATATGAGTAGCTAGTTTGGTGGAACACTAACTAGTTCTTCCTTGTCCACCTTTTTCCTGATTCCAGCATCCACATACATCTTGCATAAATTTTCACTTTTCAACTCATTTGATGACCCATTAACAGGTTACTTTTGCTCATGACTAGAATCCGTGTCATCCATCCAACTGCATTGCGATGTTTGAGTCATCATTTTAGTGGGACACTTGGTAGTTACTTTTGTTTTTCCTTTTTCCTTTGCATCCTCCTTGCATAAATTCACTTTGCGTAGCATATTCTCATCTAATGGACCCGTGTGGAAAAGTATGAATGATTGCTTTTGCTAATGACTTTCATGACAAGATACCATGAACCCTGCATACCAAACTGGAAGGCACCAGCTGGCATCTGAGATTCAGTTATTCTCGCGCTGGAATGTTTTATAGTGCAAATGAAGGACATCCGTAAGATGGTTAACGAGAAAGGTACTTGAGTTATTCTTTCTAATCTTAATTCTATTTCTTTGTAATGTTTTGGTCCTGGGAATGTATAACCCTGAAAATTGTTGAAGTGCTGCATATTAATCAGGAAGATGGATGCCATTAGGAAGAGTGTATTAGCTAATGTATAGTTTTAGACTAGAGACAGAAATTTGATGAGCATTCAATATTAGAAATATACTTCTCTTAGTTTGCCTGTGGTAGGTAACAACCATTTGTTCTGTCCAGCAAGCTAATTTTGTATGATAAACTACCTAATGAATTTGTGAGAGACTTGCAGTTTATTAGTTTGTTCTCTTATTCAATTTTGCCCAAGTTTTTCTTTCATCTAGGCAAGTTTCTTGAAAAATCTTCTAGAACTGAAGAAGTTACTTATATGTGATTAGTACACATCATTTAATGCTAATTGATTGACTCTCTTTGAATTTGAATGTACATCTGCTTCTTTCTTTTGATTTTTTTAATTAATTTTGATGTTCTTGTTTTATTTTATGCTCTCCACTTCTTTTATCTTCTTTTAATTTTGATTAATTTGTGTGATCTTTTTAAACATTTTAGTTTTTTATTATTGATTTGGATTTGGGTGTGAACCTCTCTGTTTGTACACTAGAAAGTGGCTTGTTTCCTTTCTCCTCTACGGGGTAGCGGAGGGGTTGGTTGAAGCTTTTGGTTTATGAGTCTTTCACTTATTGATATTCTCTAATTCTGAATTTTCATACACGCTTTCCATGTTTCCTTTTTCTCTTTTTTGGTATGAAGTGATAAATTTTCTTCAAACTGTAGCAGAGAAAACAGATCACAAGTGATTGTATGTAATTAGAACTGGCAGCATAAGTTCTTTGGTTAGTGTCATAGTGGATTGTTCGCCTTAGCAAAATATATGTTTTTAGGGATTTCTCCATGTGCACATTAGACTTCCGAAAAAATACATGATTTTGAAAAGCATTGACTTTGAGTCTATGAATTTAAAAGATGCCCTCCAAAAATTGAACTTATTTCACGAGTTTTTAATAGGGCAGTGATAGAAAAACTGAAGGTTTCTACCGAAAGAACACCGAACTTGAGCCATGGTAGATAATTTCATTAAGCGTAAGAGGCTAACTACTTTTTTTTTTCTCTCTCTCTTCGTTTCTCTCTCCAATTCTTTATCAATTCTTCTTATCTATCCTCACTCTCGAAATCTAGTGGTCAAATTTCTCCTTTATAATGAACCCCGAGAGATTAATTCTTGTCTGAGACTGGGTCTAAACGTTTGGATGGAACATATACACATATTCAAAGTATTCTTAGAGAGAAGACCCAAAATTTATGTAAGATTATACCTCCAAACGAGGGAATGAATATAAATATTTTCTTATTCTCACTCTTTTTTAAAGATCACCTACTCTTCTCTTGGCATCTAGAATTTTGATTCATAAATATTTCATGAAGAAATCTTTCCCGTCCCAAATGAAAAATATGAAAATATAAAAAAAAAAAAAAAACTGACATAGAGAAGAAAAACGGGTGAATCTTCTCAAAGTTTCTGTTTGATTTGTATGGATACAAAATTTGAAGGACAGAAACAATAGTTGTAGCTTTTTTTTTTTCTTTTTTTTTCTTTTTTTGCCTACTGTATAGGCAAAACATGAAGAAATTTTAATTTTTTTTCATCTTCAAATTTGTAAAATCAAGAGGGGAGAGACAAAATCAGAAGCGATTGAGATAAGATTGAATAGAGAAGAAAAATCAAGAATTAGAGGGAACGAGGAGAGAGAAACGAAGAGGTAGGAGCATCTCACGAGTTTATGCTTTTAGAAAATAATTTAACGTGGCCGAATCACATTAAGTTCGATCTCTCATTCGGTTGTTTGGTTCGATTTTCAATTCACGTACCATTTTCCTTTTGAATATATGGTTGGAGGGATATGATTTTTTTGTCTTTGGGGCGGAGTGGGCTCAAACCCACCCCAAATATATGTATTCTTTGTATGCTTTTTAAAGCAAATGGAAGTATTCAGAGAGCTACGTGATAAGTAGTTGGTTTGGAATCAAAAGTAAGAATAAAAAAGTTTGACGAATTAGTTTGGAATGAAAGTTAATAATTTATAATAAAACTTTCTTAATATCAAATTTATTATAATAAAACTTTCTTAATATCAAATTTATTCTTACTCTTGTAAAAGACAAAATCTCTTTTACAAAATCTATAGAAAAAAGGTATGTGATAAGTGATTAACACAACTGTTCTTTTATTTATTTATTTATTTTCTCTTAACTGCTTTTTTTTTTTTTTTTTTTTTTTTTTTTTTACCTGTACCAAACAATTTAAGATGTTATGTTGTGGAATTACAAAAGATTTCACATCTGATCCTTTTAATAAAATAATATATGAGTGTTGATAAGCCATAAGCTTAATAGCGATGATTGAAATGTTCTCTGTTGTCACACTTTGCAGGACAACTACTTCTCGAGTACAGGTTTAAAGTTTAGCATAGATGAAAAAATGAAATGGAGCAACACTTCTTCACAATATATTATATCCAGCGTTTGAGTGTGTGGGTTTGAATCTCTCTCAAGTTCTAAACTTAAAATGTTACTTATATTATGGGACTGTAATAGGTAGCAGAAAGTTTACCTAATGCTTAGGCCATCTCCAGCGGGCTAGCTAAAGCCCATTTCCAGCGAGCCAATGTATTATTGGATCTCCAGCGGCTTAGCTAAAGTTAATGGGGCCCATTAGCGATCCGGCCCGCGATTGCTGCCCATTTTTTTTTTTTTTTTTTGCTTCAAAAATGGTGCCGTATTGGAC
>JAOTQH010246934.1:0-21933 GCA_025631255.1 Cornus kousa | reverse complement strand
AGTGATAGTTATTTTCGAAAAGTGTTTTAGAGTGATATTTGGCCAAACCTCAGGGGGTCTCTGTGTAATTTACCCTAAAAATTAAACTCTGAAAATGAAACAAGCTTTAAGGAGCAAAATAGGATGCAAGCATGCCAGCATTAATTAAAGTGACAACTATCACCACAGTAACTAGAACTTTCAGCAAGCATACAAGAAAATTGTTTCAACAAAATATCGTAGAAGTTAAACTAGCCTGTATAATCAAGTTAAAGCAAAGACAAAGACCTACTCAACAAAGTATTGTTGTGAAAGATACTACCAAAATATATTACCCCACATCTGCACCTTCTCGCTCCTTTGCTCTTCCAGTTGCTTAAGAGCACCAGCTTGAACCCCTTCGACAGGAAATCATCCCTAAGAGGAACAAAAGGCAACATGTAAGGTATTGAAATTCCGCGTATACAAGAAGTCCACTATATGTGCATTACAATTTGTCACCCAAAAATTTCCGGGGGAATAAAATAATAATAATATTTTTTGCCAACTAATGGTAAAGGGAAGCCCATAGTGATAGTGCTCTCATGATGAACTCACAAATTACTTCCACGTCCATTGGATCAACAGTGTGGCATCAAAGCAAACTCAATCGAATGGATGGGGATGAGGAACTCACGGTGAGAGCGTCCTCATCATAGTTTTTTCCATTGACAAATGTATTCTGTTAAAAGGATAGAACAACATACTCGCCTCAACATTTGCAATGTAACTAGATTAAACACAACAACAAATATTTAAGAGACCAACTCTCATTTCAAAAAATATTTGCCAATTCATTTGAAGGATCAAAATGTCTATAAATACAATAAAGAAATTAGGGAAAACAATAAGAACACAATGACTTACCTCTTTATCCTTTGACCCAACACGTGCAAGATATGCTTAAATATTGAATGGAGAGAACAATCGCATGCTTAAGTTCAAGCATACAACAAAAAAATTTATCATAAGAGAAGATCCTTTGATGGGAAGGAATCTCTCATTGGGGCTTTGAAATTTAGCATCATTAGTTTTTCTTTTTGTTGGGCAATGGGGAGAAATTGTAAATCGATAGAGGAGATAGTAGATTTTTTTGGGTTCCTTGGGTCCGTAGGACTCCTTTTTGGCTCCGGCCTTTGTGTTGCCTGCGGGATGCATTCCCCTCTTAAACGTTTTATAATACATTTTTACTTATCAAAAAAAAAAAAAATACTATCCAAATAGCAAAATAAAAAGATAATCAAAACATAAGTGCAGATTATAAATATAAAATAAATAAATAAAAATAATATAAAAACAAAAACAAAAAAACAGAGAAACCCATATAAAATGAGAGGCTGGCCTTTAAAAATGGCCAAACATGTCACCGCGACAGAGAAAAAACACAAAAAACTAAAATTCCAAACACAAAACATCAAATTACACATAAAAGATCACTTAAATATTACAAAGAGAAAATTGAATCCGATCAAGAAGAACAATATCCAAAGAAGATACAACTAGAGGGGAGGCATGGATCCTCTGTGGGCGTCCACTAACTGCACGATGACAAGTAATCTTAGTTTTTATTTTTTTTTCTCTAACCATTTTAACCATTGTAGCTTCATCTACCCACCCAATACTACTAGCTAAACTAATTGTTCTTTCTCAACTCCATTCCTCATCCTCAAAGCTGAAAGTAAACACAATCTTCCGCATCATCATTTACAACATCATGTCTATTCCTCTGAGTTGTAGTGTTTAACATCCTGACATTGTCAATCTCATCATAACCATTCTCATTTACAGCATCATGTTCATTCTTAATATATTATTTTGAGTAGGGTTTAAATGTTTTTGATTTTCGATTGTACTTAATTTTGAATTGATTTTGAATTACCTATTTATCTATTTATTATGAGTTTTTTAATAAATAAAATATAATTAGACAATAATTGTTAATTTTCTTTTATGAATTAATAGTGTTTTTTTTTATTTGTTAATGCATAATAAAATATTTAATAAATCAATTGGTGCATAAAAGATTGAACTAAATCAATTCGTGCATAAGTAATTAATTCACTACATTATCCTCCTAAATAATTAATTTTTCTAAAACTCTACCACAATTTATCTTTTATTTTGAGTTTTTTTTTTAAATAAAATTTAATCTAATTAGACAAAAATTATTAATGTGAAAAAATATTTATTAATTGATATAAAAAGAGTTTTTAAAAGATTTACTTTAACACATATTACCTATTTATCTATTTATTATAAATTTTTAACAAAAGATAATATAATTAAACAATAATAATTTTTAAAAAATAAAATAATTTCTATAAAATCTACTACAAATTACCGGTTTTATTTTCTATAAAAATCTATCACATTATATATTTATTATGAGTTTTTTTAATAAAGTAAAATCTAATTAGACAAGAATATATTTAAAGAAAAAAATAATAATTTCTATAAAACTCAACACGAATTAGCTATTTTATTTTCTATAAAACTTTATCACAAATAACATGTATTTATCTATTTACTATGGTTGTATTTACAAAAAATAGAATAATTTCGATATAAACTCTATCACAAATTACCTATTTTATTTTCTTTAAAACTCTATCATTTATAACCTATATTTATATATTTAATATGAGTTTTTTAATAAAATGAAATCTAATTAGACAAGGATATATTTAAAGAAAATAAAATAAATTTTTAAAAGAGTTTATATAAAACTCTAACACAAATTACCGATTGAAGATGCACGAAATTTCTCTTACATTTCAAGAATTTTATTTTTTTTTTATTTCCTTCCTTTTTCATCTATTTATAGACGGTTACATATATTGTGGAATTTTGTAACTAATTCTTTTCCCTGGGCCCTCATCTTTGTACCTTTTTATTCTTGGGCTTCACTTATCTTTTCCAATCATTGAGCTTTGGACCAGATTCATAAAGGCTTGGTTTGGGCAGAGACTAACCACCCGGCCCATTGATTTTTTCGTGGGTTGCGTTCGGCCCATGCCGTATTCGGCATCCTCAACTGCCCCCATAATTACTCCCTAATTAATTTGGGAGTAATTATTAATGGTTGCTAATCATTATTTAACGGCTTAAGATGATAGCATGGGGGGATGAACGGTTGGATCTGGAACCGATGCTTTGAAATTCGAAAACTCTTTATTTTCCAGACGTCTCGGTGTTCGGGGTCCACTTTCCCTTTATAAGTCTCAAAGATGTTCCCTCAATCCTCTTTACTGTCTCTATCTTACCTCGCTGTCAGTCAAATCACTACTTATCTTTTTCGAATCAAATCAAATCTCCTCTGGCGAACTCTTGCGAAAGCTTCTTTTCCAGCGATCTTGCAGTGCTCTTTGCAGTCTCCACTCTTTGAGGTTAGTTTCGCTTTTATTTCTCCTTTTAGAGATTTGTTTTACTTCCTCATAATTTCTATTCACTTTCATCATGTATATCAGGGCATGTCCTAGAAACGTAAATATTAGAACCGGTGATGGCCTTCTTCCCAGCGAGGTTCTGTTTTCCTATCTTCAGCTTAACATCGTTAGGTTCCCTCTGCACCCCTTCTTTAGTTATGTTTTTAATAGGTTGAAGCTTACACCTCTTCAGGTAAATCCCAATTTTCTAAGGGTTTTATCCATTCTGCTACTTTTGAATCGTGACTGAGGTTTGGATCTTGACATTATAGATCTTCTCCTCTGTTACAAAGTTAGTAAAATCCGGCTCGACGACTTATATTACCATTTCTACCTAATCAAGAAGAGATCCATATGTACGAATAAACTCAAATCTGAGAAGGGTTGGAGAAAGAGCATAGTCGGGGTTATGGGTGCTTGGTCTTCTCCGGCTGCAAGGGACTATCCTATCCCAAATGCCTTTAACGAGTGCTCTGTCTCCTCATATAAGAAGTACAAAACCCATAAGAACGGCTGCCCTTGTGAAACTTGTGTTCCTCGCTTCTGCACTTTCTTATGTCATTCCTTAGGCATCCCTTGTAATGACTTAAGCTACGATGTTTACAGGGATAGGGTTAATTACCTGTAGGAGTACGTTCTGAATAGCATTCCATCTTGTTTAGATCTCCTTACTTCAGAGAATCTTGCTGACATCTCAGTCCTCGGCAGCACAATGAGTCACCTAAAGATCCCCTCCTTTAGTAAGAAGAAAAATCCTCCCAAGACCGTTACTGCTGCTGTTGCAGCAACCTCTTCCCCAACTTCAGCATCCTCTTCTGCCACTACTTCCAGCACTACTCCGAATGTAGTGACTATTGATCCAGCCATTAGCGTTCCTCTTACCAACCCGAATGCAACTCTTTAGGTTAGTATTCCTTCTGTTGTCATCATATCTGCTCAGGACAAAAAGCGAGGCAAAAGGCCTCTACCTGATAGTGAACCCTGTCTTAATGACATCCCTTTGTCAAGGAGAGTTCGGACTTCTGGGTCGAGTGGGCCCATGTCTCTTCAAAACAGACCTCTTGTCCCCTTCGGTTCTAGCACAGCCACTGCCTCTGCTTCTGCAATGGTACCATGGACTCCTCGGCTCATCCGAGCGGACGGATCAGCCATCAAGCCGAACGAGACCATGTTCAAGGATAGTTCGACTGCTATGACTTACTACAAAAACATGTGGTCCCCCAAAGACATTGAGGTGGCCAAAGGTTTATCTCAGAAGGAGGTGTTCAGTCGCTTTCCTCTGGCTGCCATGGAGGTAACTTTTTATCCCTCAAACAAATTCTAAATAATCTTCATACTTGAATTCCTCTGAACATCCGCTCGGCTTAATCAGTACTCATGCATATCTTTACAGACCTTGTTTGGGATAATGGCCAAGCAAAAACAGGTGGAGTTGGGTAATGCCAAGGTTCGCAAATTCTCCAGCGGTCTTGACACAGCAAATAAAGAGAACAAGATCATCAGCACCAAAAATGCTGAGCTGATGGTTCAGCTCAACAAGGTTGAAAACGAGAGGGATGTTCTGAAAAAGGATGCAGATTCCCTTCAGGATGAAAAGGACGCTCTGCAAATTGAGAAGAGTGTTTGGCAGACTGAATGTGAATCTCTTAAGGCTGAGAAGGAAGAACTTCAACGCCTAGTAAGTGATGAGCAGACTGCGCGAATGGCGTTCAAAAAAAGGGCCTTGGATGAACGCGATGCCCTACTCAACACCATTAGTAAGGTGAATGGTGATATGATGGCCCTTCATGCACGCTTCTCCAGGATCGGTGCCCTTAGGTATGCACAAGGGTTCCGAGAGGGTTATTCCAATCATATTCCTGCTGAAGGTCAGACCGGTTCTTCTCCAGATGAGGTTGATAAAGAGTTAGAGACCGACCCCCCAAGAGTCTATGTTGATCCTGACTCCACTTCTGCTGAGCTTATTTTTGATGAGTGTCGGGAGATTGCTTCTTCTAGGGGTCGCTCTTGCTCCTTCCACTAGTCAGCCTTTGGATGTTCCTCCTCTATCCACCATGGTTCCTTCTGTGACCACTACTAAGGTTAAGACTCAATAGAACGATTCTGTTATTCAGATCGACTCTCCTCCTCATGGAGATGGGATAACCAATGATAGTGAGGAGATGGGTCAACGCAACCAGGAGGGTGATGGAACAGAGGCAGCCAGGTAGGGTTCTTCTGATGCCATAATTTCTTTCTTCTTTGTATTCATATCATCTGTATACTTCAGTTGCTATAACTTCAAAGCTTTATTATAAATGAGATGACAGATTTTTTGGCTGAACTTTTTGCCCAAACTTTTTTATATTTTCCTATTGACTTCATCTGTGCATCAGTAATAATAATCAACTTCATATTCAGCATCAGCGAACTTTTGGGGTTTGGCTCATAGTGCCAGCTGCCACTTAAGTGAGTGACTGGCGCTTGGCTAGAATGCTACTTGCCACTTTCACTTTTTATTTTTTGGCAAGTTTTAGGCATTCGGCTCATAGTGCCAGCTGCCACTTACTTTGTTGAATGACTGGCGCTCGGCTAGAATGCCACTTGCCACTTTCACTTTTTATTTTTTGGCAAGTTTTTGGCATTCGGCTCATAGTACCAGTTGCCACTTACTTTGCTTAGTGACTGGCGCTCGGCTAGAATGTCACTTGCCACTTTCACTTTTTATTTTTTGGCAAGTTTTTGGAGTTCAGCTCATAGTGCCAGTTGCCACTTACTTTGCTAAGTGACTGGCGCTCGGCTAGAATGCCACATGCCACTTTCACTTTTTATTTTTTGGCAACTTTTTAGCATTCTGCTCATAGTGCCAGTTGCCACTTACTTTGCTGAGTGACTAGCGCTCGACTAGAATTCCACTTACCACTTTCACTTTTTATTTTTTGGCAAGTTTTTGGCGTTTGGCTCATAGTGCCAGTTGCCACGTACTTTGCTGTTTTCACTCAATTGGCTTTTCAGAAGGAGATGATATCTTTATAAATCTTAGAAATTCGTACATTCGCATGTATTCAATTGAAAATGAACAAAGCCAAAATTGAGACTCAATTTTCTATTGATAATACCTTTTCAGAGATGTAGCATTCCATGTCTTGTTAACTAGCCTTCCGGCCATGGTTTCCATGGTGTATGCTTCCTTTCCTATGACTTCTGCAATTCTGTATGGGCCTTCCCAAGGTGACATAATCTTTTTAACCATCGCTACCTTCTTCTTTAAAACCAGATCACCAGGGGTGAATTCTCTGTGCTTCACCCTTTTGTTGTGGCTATTAGCTAGTGTCTGCTGATAGGATGCGAGCCTTATTGCCGTAGCATCTCTTTTTTCTTCTAACATATCAAGGTTAAATCTCAGCATTCTGTCATTTTGCTCCTGATTCCACGCTAAGCTTCAGACAGTCAGAACTAAATACTCATCTGGTATGACTGCCTCAGAACCGTATGCTATGGCGAATGGGCTTTCCCCAGTTGGCCGTCTAGGGGTCGTTCTGTAAGCCCACAAGACGTTCGGGAGCTCATCCAACCATTTCCCTTTACGATCCTCGAGCTTTTTCTTAATGCAAGCGAAAATTATTCAATTTGTAATTTCTACTTGTCCATTGGCATGGGGATGACTTACTGCTGCCAACTTTTGCTTAATTCCATACTCCTCTAGCAGCTCTCTTACTTGCTTGCTGTCGAGGTTAATCCCATTATCCATGACGATCGACCTTGGAACGTCAAAATGACAAATAATATTACTCCAAATAAAGCATCCCACATGAGTCAGGGTCACGCTTGGATATGGTTCCGCTTCCACCCACTTGGTAAAGTAATCTATTGCCAACAACACATACTTGTTTTGAGCTCTTGCAGTCGGTAGAGGACCAACCACATCCATCCCCCACTGCGCGAAAGGCCATGGTGTGGCCATTATGTGCAGATCTTCAGGTGGTTGGTGGATCAATGGTCCGAACTTTTGGCACTTATCGCATCTTCTAAAGAATTCTTTCGCATCTCTTGACATCTTTAGCTTTGTGAGCTAAAGATCTTCCCCCTGAATGATTTCCACATATACCTTCATGGATAGCTCGCAATATTTGCTGAGCTTGTGGGGGTGACACATTTCAAGTATAGCCCGAAAAAAGATCTTCAATATAACTTGTTATGCATTATGGCATACTTTGCAGCATTCGACTTGATTTTCTTGGCTTCATTTGGGCAGAACACCGTCTCATATGTAAGTTAAGATTAGATCTATCCAACTCGGCTCATATGGAATGACATTCACCTGCCAAAGATCTGAGCCTGAAGGTTTTTCGAAGATGGATGGCTGGCTCATTATACCTATTGGAATCACCCTCGCCAAAGTCTCTCCAGAACTCGAAGCACCACATGCTAGCCGATCGGCATCTTCGTTATGCTCTCTCGGTATTTGGATGAATTCAATTTTCTCAAAGTCTCTGGCTGCGCGCATAACAGCAGAACAGTATGCGTCCATCATTTCGTCTTCGGTTTCATATTCTCCATTCACCTGCCGAACAATCAACTGTGAATTACTAAAAGCAGTTAAATACCTGACCTTTAGCTCCTTAGCTAGCTTGAGTCCAGTTAGCAATGCCTCGTATTCCGCTTCATTGTTAGTGGCCTGGAATTCAAGTCGGAGTGCTTGACTTAAGGACGTGCCTTCTAGTGTTTGCAGCTTGATCCCAATGGCTACCCCTATCTGATTAGAGGAGCTATCTACAAAGAGTTTCCACGTACAACTTCTAAGGTTGCATCTTCTGAATCATATTCCAGCAAGACATCAGCCACTGCTTGCCTTTTGATGGCAATTCTGGGTTGAAACGTTATGTCAAATAAGCTTAACTCTATGGCCCACTTGGTCATTCTCCCAGAAAGGTCTGGCTTGTACAGGATTACTCTGATTGGAAGAGTAGTCAAAACAATGATAGTGTGGGACTCGAAATAGTGCCTGAGTTTCCTTTTTTCATTTACGAGAGAAAGTATCACTCGTTCGGCCTTTAAATATCTTTGCTCGGCCTCAGTCATTATTTTACCAGCATAAAATATGGGGTACTGAGCTCCTTCCTTGCAACAGATCAGAACTGAACTCGTCGCAATATTGGATACCCCAAGGTATAAAAATAGTTTCTCTCCTAGTTCGAAAGTAGACAGGACGGGAGGGTTCTGCATATATTATTTCAAACCAGCTAGTGCTTGTCGTTGTTCATCTCCCCAGGCCAGTCTCCCATGGCTCCGTATGGTGTCAAAAAATGGTTTGCAGCGATCTGACAACTTAGAAATGAACTGGCTCAATGCGGCTATCCGACCTGTGAGGGCTTGAACTTCTTTGATTGTCTTTGGTTCGGCATTCTTGGTCAGAGGTCCTGCTTGGGCCAGGCTAGCTTCTATTCCTCTATGATTAACCATATGCCCCAGGAATTGACCAGAACTTACGCCGAATGAGTATTTAGTTGGATTAAGCCTCATTCCATTTCTACTCAACACATCAAACACATCCTGCAGATGTTTTAAATGGTCAACTTTCTTTTTACTTTACACCACCATGTCATCAATATAGGCCTCTACAATTCTCCCCATTTGATCTTTAAAAATCTTGCTGATCAGCCTCTGATAAGTCACTCCAGTTAGTCCGAAAGGCATGACTTTGTAGCAATAAGTCCCCCATTCAGTAACGAAAGAAGTTTTCTCTTCATCTGCTGGATCCATAGGGATTTGATTATAGCGTGAATAAGCATCCAAGAAAGTTAAATGCTCGTATCCAGTAGTGGCATCCACCATTTAATCAATATTCGGCAACGGGAAGCTATCCTTCGGGTAGGCTTTATTCAAATTGGTGAAATCAATACACACTCGCCATTTTCCATTCTTCTTCTGCACAACGACAACATTCGAAAGCCACTCTGGGTACTGCACTTCTCTAATGAATCCTGCATCAAGCAACCTATCAACCTCCTCGGCTATGATCTGATTGTGTTCTGAAGCGAACCTTCTCTGTTTCTACCTTACAGGTTTTATGGTCGAATTGACGTTGAGGGAATGACAGGCTACAGATGGGTCGATTCCTGGCACGTCTGAATGGCTCCATGCAAATATATTCGTGTTCTGAGACAAGAAATCAACTAACTCATGTTTCTCCCCCACGGTGAGTCTTATCCCTACTTTGGTTATTCGTTCTGGCTTTTCTTGGTCAATTTGCACATCGATAAGTGGCTCTTCAGTCAAGTCTATAGGCCCCTCCTCCTCACTTTTGGTAGGTGGAGGTTCATGTAATTGCTATCTCGGGCTTGCAGAACTGATGGGGGTTTTGCCTTTTCTAGCAGACTTCAGCGTCACAGAATAACATTCCTTGGCCGCAACCTGATCCCCATGAATGTCAATCACCTTGGTTCCGTCTGGTCCCAGACACCTCATTACTTGATGCAAAGTTGAGAGAACACCTTGAACTCTGTGGATCCACCCTCTACCTATCAGAAGGTTATAAGAGGGATGGATCTCGACAACTACAAAGCTCTCTGTCAGAACCCTTTCTGTAGCTTGTACCGTTACTTCTACAATACCGATGGGTTCCACCCACTTTCCATCAAATCCTAACAAGGGGTTTCCAGTGGGCTTGAGCTTTTCTAGCTTGATCTCGAGCCGATCAAACGTATCCCTCGGCATGACATTTGCACTACTTCTGGGATCAATCAAAACTCTTCACACCAGGCACTCTGCCACTGTCAGACTGACGACCAACGGATCTTTATGAGGAATTTGAATACGTAACAGATCCGTTTTATCGAACTTTATCTGTGTTGATGCACTCTGCTGGTCCAGGTTATTCACACTGCCGACCCTTCTCTTCATTTGTGCTTGGCGAAGGCGTGTTTAGAATAGCTTATCTGACTCTTCGCTTGACTCAGGACGACCATGGATTGCATTTATTATCCAAACTGGTTGTGTGTTATGGGCGTTCGATTTCTGATTCCTCTTTACTTGCTCCATCGGTCGGTTCTGTTCTGTCGTCGGTCCTTGAATATAGCTTGCAAACACAGTTGAAGATACCAAAGGTGATACGGGCTGGATATGACCCGCGAGAAAAGCATCGGGTCAAGCCATTGGTTTCAGCCTATATAAGAACGTTGCAGAATGGACCAAACTAGAAGGATCTACCGAGCAAAGTCAAGCCCATCAGGAAGAAGGCCCGAAGCTAGGAGCCCAACATAGGAAATCAGTTATAACATTCCTATAACACTTGTAACATTCCTATAAATATAGAGGAGGGTAGAAAAAATAGGGAGGATTTTTATTAAAAGTGTAACAAAATTCTATCAAAATTGATAGAGAGATTTTCTTGCATTTACAATTGGCGCCGTCTGTAAGAATCGTTGAAGATTGATTCATGTTTGATCAACATCATGTTGATTCAGATTAATTTGTGAAGACGAAGCTTGATTTCTGGAAGTTAAATCCAGATCTGAGAGATTGCGGTTTGTTCTGATGAAGTTCTTGATACCTGTTGATTTTGAGAAATTGGCGTCATGTTTATGCAACTGTGATTCATTCTATCATGGCAAGATCTGACAACTTCAAAGCCAGGAAAGCTCGAATCTAGCAAATGGCGAAAGCAATTCGGTGAATTTAAGTCTAGATCTGACGTGATTCGCATTAGCGAAGCTCAGATCTGATCTGGAATTTGTGACTCATGCCTTTACTTCATTCTAGAATGATGATTGGAGGTGCGAACTCCAATCCAATGGAGAATGTCCAGCAGATGAGACTTGATGAGTTGATGAACACAATTGAAGCTCTCAGGAGAGAGAATACAGAGCTAAGAGCTGGAATGCAGCATCAAGAAGCTCCGGCGATTCCCTGACCGCTTCCGGCAGGAGAGGAAGTTATACATGCCGATGCTGCACGTAATGGTGAGGAGGCAGAAAATAATCTGACGGATCTTCACCATGAAGAGTTCAGGCCAGACGATTTGCCGCCAAATCCTCGTCGCGCTGATGATCGAGAAGGCTCAACTCACCTAGATCCATGGCATGAGCAGATCGAGTGAAACGATGCCGTGACTTTTGATCCGTATCAAGAAAGGTTCAACTGAGAAGAAGCTGTGGAGTTTGGATGCCACAGAGCTACACCGATCTGACAGAAGGAGTATATAGAGGAAAGGTCATCCGATCCGCCTTATCGGCCTTCAATGGCCACAATTGACTACCGAAGCTCAGAAAGGAGATCCACAGATCAGAGAGCTGTCGCAGGATGCCAGAGAGAGAATGAGGCCTTCAGTTCAGCAGCTCGAACGGTTGACTCTCCGTTTACTATTGAAATTCTAAATGCTCCAAGTCCAAGGAAATTTTCCATGCCAGTTTTCATTTTATTTGACGGAATGACTAATTCGATTGATCATGTGTACCATATCCAATTGAAAATGGCTCTGAACATCGAGAACGACTCTTTAATGTGCAAGTGTTTCCTTACGAGCCTAGCCAGACCAGCACTTAACTGGTTCAAGAACCTGCTGAAAAGTTCAATTGACAGCTTCCGAAGCCTGTGTGATCGGTTCATAAGCCAGTACTATGGGAATAAACGTCCAGTAAAGGACATCCAAGCCTATTCACAATGAAGCAGTATAAGGACGAGCGTCTCCAAGCTTTTCTAACCAGGTTTAACCTTACTAAGAGCATGGTGATTGAATGTCATCCCTCTACGGCTGTTCAAGCATTTAAGTTGGTTATGACTCGTGGCACTCCATTCCACACAAGCTTGGTAGTGAATACGCCGAAGACTATGGATGAACTCAATGAAAGAGCTGATGGTTTTGTGCGCCTGGAAGAAAAAGAAGCAACCAACGCTCAGAAGACATCAATCATAATGACAGAAGAGAAAACCAAAGCAAATATCAAGCAAAAGCAGGCTCAGCCACAACGTCAGATCTCCTGGAAAGCCGAGAAGAGGCCTAGAGAGGAACCCTGCTGAAAGACACTCTGGTAACCCCGAGAAGAGCTGGTAACCCCGCTGAAAGACACTCTGGCAAGGATGTACCAGGAAAACAAAGATAAGTTCCGACTGCCACTACCAATTCGGCAACCCCTTGAGCAAAGGGATCAAACTAAACATTATGCTTTTCAAAGTGATTTTGGTCATCAAACTAATGAATGCAGGAACTTGAGGAGGTAGGTGGAGATGCTGATTGGCAGAGGAGAGTTTGCAAGCTATATTTAAGGACCGGTGGTCGAACAAAACTGACCAATGGAGAAGGTAAAGAAGAATCAGAAACCGAACGCCCATAACACACAACCAGTTCGGATAATAAATACGATCCACGGTCGGCCTGAGCTAAGCGAAGAGTCAGATGAGCTACTCTGAACGCGCCTTCGCCAAGCACAAATGAAGAGGAGGGTCGGTAGTGTGAATAACCTACACCAGCAGTGCGCATCAACACAGATAAAGTTTGACAGAATAGATCTGTTACGTGTTCAAATTCCTCATGAAGATCCATTGGTCGTCAGTCTGACAGTGGAAGAGTGCCTGGTGCGAAGAGTTCTGATTGATCCTAGAAGTAGTGCAAATGTCATGCCGAGGGACACGTTTGATCGGCTCGAGATCAAGCTAGAAAAAGTCAAGCCCACTGGAAACCCCTTGTTAGGATTTGATGGAAAGTGGGTAAAACCCATTGGTATTGTAGAAGTAACGGTACAAGCTACAGAAAGGGTTCTAACAGAGAGCTTTGTAGTTGTCGAGATCCATCCCTCTTACAACCTTCTGATGGGCAGAGGGTGGATCCACAGAGCTCAAGGTGTTCCCTCAACTTTGTATCAAGTAATGAGGTATCTGGGACCAGACAGAACCAAGGTGATTGGCATTCATGGGGATCAGGTTGTGACCAAGGAATGCTATTCGGTGACGCTGAAGTCTGTTAGAAAAGGCAAAACCCCTATCAGTTCTGCAATCCCGAGATAACAATTACAGGAACCTTCACCCACCAAGAGTGAGGAAGAGGGGCCTATGGACTTGAATGAAGAGCCACTTGTTGATGTGCAGATCGACCAAGAAAAGCCAGAACGATCAACCAAAGTAGGAATAAGACTCGCCGTGGGGGAGAAATAGGAGTTAGTTGATTTCTTATCTCAGAACGCGGATATATTTGCATGGAGCCATTCAGACATGCCGGGAATTGACCCATCTGTAGCCTGTCATTCCTTCAACTCAATCCAACCATAAAACCTGTAAGGCAGAAGCGGAGAAGGTTCACTCTAGAATGCAATCAAATCATAGCCGAGGAGGTTGATAGGTTGCTTGATGCAAGATTCATTAGAGAAGTGCAATACCCAGAGTGGCTTTCGAATGTTGTTGTTGTGCAGAAAAAGAATGGAAAATGGCAAGTGTGTATTGATTTCACCAATTTGAATAAAGTTTGCTCGAAGGATAGCTTCCCGTTGTTGAAGATTGATCAAATGGTGGATGCCACTACTGGATACGAGTGTTTAACTTTCTTGGATGCTTATTCAGGCTATAATTAAATCCCTATAGATCCAGCAGATGAAGAGAAAACTTCTTTCGTTACTGAATGGGGGACTTATTGCTACAAAGTCATGCAGTTCGGATTAAAGAATGCTGGAGCGATTTATCAGAGGCTGATCAGCAAGATTTTTAAAAATCAAATGGGGAGAACTGTAGAGGCCTACATTGATGACATGGTGGTGAAAAGTAGGAAGAAAGTTGACCATCTAAAACATCTGCAGGACATGTTTGATGTGTTGAGAAGATATGGAATGAGGCTTAATCTAACTAAATGCTCATTCAGTGTAAGTTCTGGTCAATTCCTTGGACATGTGGTTAATCATAGAGGAATAGAAGCTAGCTCGGCCCAAGCAGAAGCTCTGACCAAGAATGCTGAACCAAAGACAATCAAAGAAGTTCAAGCCCTCACAGATCGGATAGCCGCATTGAGCCGGTTCATTTCTAAGTTTTCAGATCGATGTAAACCATTTTTTGACACCATACAGAGCCATGGGAGACAGGCCTAGGGAGATGAACAGCAACAAGCACAAGCTGGTTTGAAAGAATATATGCGGAACCCTCCCGTCCTGTCTGCTCCCGAACCAAGAGAGAAGCTATTTTTATACCTTGGGGTATCCAATATTGCGATGAGTGCCATTCTGATCCATTGCAAGGAAGGAGCTCAGTACCCCGTATTTTATGTTAGTAAAACAATGATTGAGGTCGAGCAAGGATATTCAAAGGCTGAACGAGTGATACTTTCGCTCGTAAATGCAAAAAGGAAATTCAGACACTATTTTGAGTCCCACCCTATCATTGTTTTGACTACTCTTCCAATCAGAGTAATCCTGCACAAGCCAGACCTTTCTGGGAGAATGACCAAGTGGGCCATAGAGTTAAGCTCATTTGACATAATGTTTGAACCCAGAACGGCCATTAAAGGGCAAGCGGTGGCTGATTTCTTATTGGAATGTGATTTGGAAGATGTAGAGAAGACCTTAGAGCATTACGTGGAAACTCTTTGTAGATGGCTCCACGAATCAGATGGGGGCAGGCATTGGGATCAAGCTGCAAACACCAGAAGGCACGTCCTTAAGTCAAGTGCTCTGACTTGAATTCCAAGCCACTAATAATGAAACGGAATACGAGGCATTGCTAACTGGACTCAATCTAGCTAAGGAGCTAAAGGTCAGGAATTTAATTACTTTTAGTGATTCATAGTTGATTGTTCGGTAGGTGAATGGCGAATATGAAACCAAAGACGAAATGATGGAAGCATACTGTTCTGCTGTTATGCGCGCAGCCAAAGACTTTGAGAAAATTTAATTCATCCAAATACCTAGAGAGCATAATGAAGATGCTGATCGGCTAGCATGCAGTGCTTCGAGTTCTGAAGAGACTTTGGAGAGGGTGATTTCAGTAGGAACAATAAGCCAGCCTTTCATCTTCAAAGAACCTTCAAGCTAAGATCCTTGGCAGGTGAATGTCATTCCATATAAGCCGAGTTGGGTAGATCCGATCGTAACTTACATACGGGACAGTGTTCTGCCCGAACAAAGGAATGAAGCCAAGAAAATCAAGTCGAATGCTGCAAGTACGCCATAATGCATAACCAGTTATACATAAGATCTTTTTCCGAGCCATACTTGAACTGTGTCACCCCAACAGAAGCTCGGCAAATATTGCGAGCTATCCATGAAGGTGTATGTGGAAATCATTCAGGGGGAAGATCTTTAGCGCACAAAGCAATGACAAAAGGGTACTTCTAGCCAAACATGTCAAGAGATGTGGAAGAATTCTCTAGAAGATGCGATAAGTGCCAAAGGTTCGGATTGTTGATCCACCAACCACCTGAAGATCTGCACGTAATGGCCACACCATGGCCTTTCGCGCAGTGAGGGATGGATGTGGTTGGTCTTCTACCGACTGCAAGAGCTCAAAACAAGTATGTGTTGCTGGCTACAGATTACTTTACCAAGTGGGTGGAAGCGGAACCGTATCCGAGCGTGACCCAAACTCATGTGAGACGCTTTATTTGGAGTAATATTATTTATCGTTTTGGCGTTCCAAGGTCGATCGTCATGGATAATGGGACTAACCTCGACAGCAAGTAAGACAACTTCTAGAGGAGTATGGAATTAACCAAAAGTTGGCAGCAGTAAGTCATCCCCAGGCCAATGGATAAGCAGAAATTACAAATAGAACAATTTTTGCTTGCATTAAGAAGAAGCTCGAGGATCGTAAAGGGAAATGGTTGGACGAGCTCCCGAACGTCTTGTGGGCTTACAGAACGACCCCTAGACAACCAACTAGGGAAAGCCCATTCGCCATGGCATACAGTACCGAGGCAGTCATACCAGTTGAGTATTTGGTTTTGACTGTTCGAAGCTTACTGTGGAATCAGGAGCAAAACAACAAAATGCTGAGATTTAACCTTGATATGTTAGAAGAAAAAAGAGATGTTGTGGCAATAAGGCTCGTGTTCTATTAGTAGACACTAGCTAATAGCCACAACAAAAGGGTGATGCCAGAGAATTCACCCCTGGTGATCTGGTTTTAAAGAAGAAGGTAGGGATGGTTAAAAAGATGATGTGACCTTGGTAAGGTCCATATAGAATTGCAGAAGTCATAGGAAAGGGGGCATACACCTTAGAAACCATGGCCGGAAGGCTGGTTAGCAAGACATGGAATGCTACATCTCGGAAAAGGTATTATCAATAGAAAATTGAGTCTTAATTTTGGCTTTGTTCATTTTCAATTGAATACATGCGAATGTACGAATTTTTTAGATTTATAAACATATTATCTCTTTCTGAAAAGCCGATTGAGTGAAAACAACAAAGTAAGTGGCAACTGGCACTATGAGCCGAACGCCAAAAACTTGCCAAAAAATAAAAAGTGAAAGTGACAAGTGGCATTCTAGCCGAGCGCCAGTCACTCAGCAAAGTAAGTGGCAACTGGCACTATGAGCCGAACGCCAAAAACTTACCAAAATATAAAAAGTGAAACTGGCAAGTGGCATTCTAGTCGAGCGCCAGTCACTCAGCAAAGTAAGTGGCAACTGGCACTATGAGCCGAACGACAAAAACTTACAAAAAATAAAAAGTAAAAGTGGCAAGTGGCATTCTAGCCGAGCGCCAGTCACTCAGCAAAGTAAGTAGCAACTGGCATTATGAGCCGAACGCCAAAAACTTGCCAAAAAATAAAAAGTGAAAGTGGCAACTGGTATTCTAGCTGAGCGCCAGTCACTCAGCAAAGTAAGTGGCAACTGGAACTATGAGCCGAAAGCCAAAAACTTGCTTAAAAAAAAATTTAAAAAGAGGGGGAAGTGATAAGTAGCACTAAGAGCCGAACGCCAAAACTTGTTGAAGCTGAATATGAAAGTTGACTGCTGAAGTATAGTCAAAAAATTTGTCATCTCATTTATAATAAAGCTTTGAAGTTACAAAAAGTGAAGTCTACAGATGACAGTGGAAATAAAGAAGAAAGAAATTAAGGCATCAGAAGGGCCCTAGCTGGCTGCTTCTGTTCCATCAGACTCCTGGTTGCATTGACCCGTCTCCTCATTGTCATTGGTTATCCCATCTCCATGAGGAGGAGAGTCGAGCTGGATAACAGAATCGTTCTGTTGAATCCCAACCTAGTAGTAGTTGGAGAGGGAACAATGGTGGACAGAGGAGGAACGTCCAGAGGCTGAGCGTTGGAAGGAGAAGAAGTGACCCTGGAAGAAGCAATCTCCTGACACTCATCAAAAATATGCTCAACAGGAGTGGAGTCTGGATCAACATAGACTCCTGGCGGGCTGATTTCTAACTCCTTATCAACCTCATCTGGAGAGGATCCAGTCTGACCCTCAGCAAGAACACGTTCGGTGTAACCTTCTCGGAACCCCTGGGCATACCTGAGGGCACCGATCCTGGAGAAGTGTGCGTGAAGGGCCATCATACTGCCATTCACCTTACCAATGGTGCTGAGCAGAGCATCGCATTCCTCCAGGGCCCTTTTTTCGAAGGCCATTTGCGCAGTTTGTTCATCAACCAGTAGGCGTTGAAGTTCTTCCTTCTCAGCCTTAAGAGATTCGCGCTCGGTTGGCCATACACTCCTCTCAATCTGTAGAGCGTCTCTTTCATCCTGAAGGGAATCAACATCCTTCTTCAGAGCATCCCTTGGCAAATTTGACAAGTGAAAATACCAAAGGCGATACGGGCCAAATATGACCCGCGAGAGAAGCATCGAGTCAAGCCATTGGTTTCAAACCACATAAGAACGTTGCAGAATGGACCAAACTCGAGGGATCTATCGAGCAAAGTCAGGCCCATCAGGAAGAAGGCCCGAAGCTGGGGAGGCCAACATAGGAAATCAGTTATAACATTCCTATAACACTTGTAATTGTCTATAAATATAGAGGAGGGTAGAAAAAACAGAGAGGATTTTTATTAAAACTGTAACGAAATTCTGTCAAAATTGATAGAGAGATTTTCTTGCATTTACACCAGCTGAAAACATAAATTTGAATATATGGTGCAAGTCGGTTGGTTTTTTTATTTTTTTGTTTTTTTAAGTCGGTTGAATTTTTATATTGGTCTCAAGAATATTCTTCAAACTTAATGGGTGGATTGTAGAATTAACAGGCACTCTATTTGTAGATTGATGCACATGTATATTAGACGACTTTGGTTTTTAACAGATATACATATAATGATCTCTGTACCTAAACATTTGAAAAGATCATACAATTTAATTCTGGAGTGTTTGTGTCCAAATTCAAAAAACGGTGGAAGAAGACTTTTCTAAATAGGCATGCCTCATTTGATTGGCCACAAGTGAATAATTAATAGGTAGACGTACCAATCAAAGAAGCATATGATCTTCAAACAATTATTATTATCTTTAGTGACATAAAAATCCCTTCAAACAATTTTGCATTGTGAAGTGTGATTTTTCTACCACTTTCTTAATGGTAAGTAGGTCAACTTTGTACATCAATTTTTCAAACCGACTAAATCACAACCATTAGATTAGTGGGATCTACTCATTCAATAGGATTATAATTTAGTCGGTAGTTTGAAATATTTGTGGATAACAACCCTAGTTTGTGTGGACTAGCATTGAGGAAAAGTACATAAAACTTCATCTGCAAATGCAACAAAATAAGGAATCCACCGCACATAATATTTCATACTAGACACTATCAAAGTCAATAATCAAAATTGTAAAAACCCAACTTTCAAGTGTCGGCAATTTTATAATATTCTATTCTTGCAAAGGAGCATAATGGACATGGTCAAGCATAAAATGTGGTCTCTAAGGGAATTTAAGCAAATACCAAGCGGTTGTTCTTGTAGAGAGAATAGGTCTTTGGGACAATATCTTTACTTAACAATGAAGATTTATGAATCTGTATCCCCTCCCGTGGAGGGTATCCTATGCCGCATGTAGATCACTAGTGCAATGTACAAAGATATGAAAAAAGAAAAAGAAAAAAAGTTGTCGCATAAGCAAAGTAATTACACAAGATGTGGAACTGGACGAAATGGCACAGGAGAGGATCCGTGTTCGATGATTTACACGTCTGTATTGTTTGTTTCTTAGCTTTTGGTGGAATCATGCTACAGTCCACTCCTGCATTTCACCATCACCCTGATTTAAAATTGAAACACAGGTTAGACCATAACCAAGTTCCTTCCACACATGAGGGGACGTATTCAAGGATTTAAATATTTAAGTTACACCCTCTCTAATATGAATACAAGGAAATTAATCAGCAAAACATAGAATAGAACCATGTATTTACCTATAATATCATTACTTTTTTCTCTTCGTCAGTCGGGATGAGTTGGTCCAGTGGCGGCATTAACCTGCTGTTGTGAGCCAAACTAGTATGAGTCATAGTTGATAACTCTTTTCTATCAATCCCATAGTGGAAATAGGGTGAGACAATGCTCTCCACATAGGTCACCGCTGACTGGCAGCAATAGGATGAATCATTGCTCTTCAATGGAATATTGCCATCCACCATTATATACCTCATTCTTTTTTCTGTAGTATTGTATATAACTAATCTATTTTCACTCAATTCCTCATCTTCATACAAGTTCAACAGAACTTCGTTGTTATCCAAGGATTCCAAACAGAACGCATTATTAGGTTTATAGATTGTAAATTTGGTCCATGACTCAGTAACCCCATACTCTTTCATCACCCAAAGATCGAAGTGATGACAAATATCCCATGCCTTATAGAAGAGACACCCTCCGAGGACCCCCAAACCACTTGGTTCAAGTGAGGTAGGCAGCAAAACATCCCGGAATTTCTCGTCCGCTACATCAAAAGCAACAATCACAGGTGAATGATCCAAAGACCTATACGTGAACCAATGTATAGACCCATTTACAAAAACACCTGAGTTAATGAAAGGCAGGTGATTAGAATACTCATAAGGGAAATCTTGGATCCATTTCCTCCCCCAAGAACTAGTTTTGAGTGAATGGACAACTACAAATGTATCTTTACAATCAGATTCCTCATCTTCACGAAATTGGGCATAGTAGGAAACTGCTACAACCTTGTAATCATCCATAGACGAATCGTACCCAAGTCCATACATGCAGAACCTGGAAGGAGATGGATCGACCCCAATATGGTAATCTGGTAATTTCTTGGACTCTCTAGTTGACGGATTCAACAAATACATGGCGTAGTCGTGGCGTTTATTCAGAACAACTAGAAGCAAACCGTTGCAAGAAGCCACGATTTCGATGAACAAGTATGGGTCTTCGTCTTTGATCCGAGGGAAATCAAGCTTCATTGCAATTACTTCATCGTTATTGGATGATTCAGTGCAGTCGATGGAATAAAGAAAGTCAGAAATTAGAAAAACTCTCTTGGGTTTGTCGTTTCGACTGAGATGTGTTTTGGCAAAATTAGGGCTTGAGATGAGAGCAAACCATGACTTCGATACACACTTGAATCGGCAAAGAGACTTCACGCGGAGTCGAGACAGTATATCAATAACCATATCTTCGGGAAGGAATGCGCAGATCGACATCGCCACCTTCGCTGTCTTCAATTTAACTTCTAAAATTTGTTCAAAAAAAAAAAAAAAAACAAAGAAGAAGAAAAAGAAGTAGTTATGATAGGCAATGCCGAAAGAGAAAACCCAAGAACTCCCAATTTGATTTGGCTAAGTTAAAAGAAACCCTTCTTACATACTATAAATAATAAAGTACAAAAAGAAAAATTATGGTATTTTTTGCTTCCTCTCACAAATAAGAAATCAAAAACTTTTCAAAATTGGATATATGTTCTTTTTTCCCTCGCAAATAGGAAACTAAAAGTTCTCCAAAATTGGATATATATAAATATATATAACACTTCTCATGAAGTGTGTTACCCCCATAAAATGATTAAATTATAGATTAAAATTTCTTTAATATAAATTTTAAAATAATAAATATTTAGTTTATACAGAATATAGATAATATTGTATTTATATAATTCTATGAATTTTTACTTTGTAAATTTAAGATTATGGAACACGAGAATAAGTAATTATCAATTTGTTCCAATTTATGAGGGGAAAGAGAAAGTACCATATTTTTCTTTTTTGCCTTTTCATTTATACGGACAATGCTTAGGTCCTCCATATAGGAGGATGAAGTTCAATCTCCATATGATGTGGTCCAATATTATTGGAACATGTGTCTAAAAAATAAAAAATTTAAAGATAGGCATTACCCAACTTTTTACGGGTTAAATTATTTGTTCTTTCCTTTTTTTTTTTTTTTTCTTTTTTTTTTCTTTTCTTATGCAACAGGAGATCTGCTGCTTCCTCTCTCGGAAATCTCTCTCCATCTCCATATTGAACCTCCATCCGAAACCCTAGTACTCTTCCTCGCCACCAGCACCTTCCTCCACTGCTTGTGGTTGCCTCCAATCCGAAACCCCAAGTGTGAGTCTAGGTATACAG
>JAOTQH010246916.1:0-12221 GCA_025631255.1 Cornus kousa | reverse complement strand
ATGGAATGACTTACCATATTAGTAGAGATTTGATTATGCATATGTTAGCATATATGATAGCCATGATTTATGGAATGATTTACCATATTAGCAGAGATTTGATTATGCTATAGAATATGCCATAGAATATGTTTTAGAATATATTGTGATTTGATTTTGTTTCCTTTCTTGTAATATGAGCATGTGCTCTTTTTTATCTATAAATACTAGAGTTGTAATTGAGTGATTCATCTCATTTAAGCCTTTACACAATTCTCTTATTTTTCTTTTATATTGTATTTCTATTAGAAATGAATACCCTTTCTTGGATCTACATACCTTAATGCGAAGAAAGTATCTCAATGGTCCAAAGTTTTTAACCTTGAACACTGTCCCCAAGAATGACTTCATTCGATGAACTCTTTAGGATCATTTCCGGTGATAACAATATCATT
The DNA here is from genome assembly GCA_025631255.1 of Cornus kousa. Classification (NCBI taxonomy): domain Eukaryota; kingdom Viridiplantae; phylum Streptophyta; class Magnoliopsida; order Cornales; family Cornaceae; genus Cornus; species Cornus kousa. The sequence continues at coordinate 11,787 of JAOTQH010246916.1, read as the reverse complement.
AACATATACAATACGGGCTATGGTGCGGTCTTGGTGCTTTTTGATTAAGACAGTATGATCTGCCTGACTCTGTGTGTACCCCCCTCTCTTCACAGCAGTGCTGAACCTCTGAAACCAAGCACACGGCGACTGTTTTAACCTATACAAGGATTTATTTAGCTTGCACACTAACTTATGACCATTAGCAAGCTTAAACCCTTGTGGCATAGTCATATACACCTCTTCCTCCAAGTCACCATGAAGGAAAGCATTCTTTACATCCAATTGATGTAAAGGCCAAGACAAATTAGCTGCCAAAGAAAGGAGGACATGTATAGAGTTCATCTTGGCAACTGGAGCAAATGTTTCTTGATAATCAATCTCATAGGTCTGAGTGAAGCCCTTTGCAACCAACCGGGCCTTATATTGTCTGCATGATACTTTATTGTGCAGACCCATTTGTAGCCTATTGGTTTCTTACCCTAAGGCAATGAAATAATATCCCAAGTATCATTCTTTTCAAAAGCCTTCATTTCCTCGAGCATGGTTTCCTTCCATGGAGTTGCGCATCTGAAACACTAGAAGGAACAGAAACAGACAAGATAGAGGAAATGAAAGCACGATATGTTGGAGATAAGGCATCATAGTATATAAACTGAGATATAGGATGTTTTGTAAAACTATGGACACCTTTACGAAAGGCAATAGGGACATCAAGATCAACAGGAATGCTATTCGGAAAAGAATCAGGAGTATCATGTCAACTGAGGGATTACTTGGATCGAGGGAGACTTCTTGGTCCCGGGGTGAGTTAATGATTTGTTTTGCCCTTCTAGTATAGATAATTGGTTGCTTCCCCTGCTGCAAATCATTAGTGTTAGGAGTAGACACAGGCACCTCAATGAGAGCTCCCCCTGAATGGGAACATACAATGGAAGAGGACATTCCCTTTGAGTAGATGATGGATTCTCTACATGAATAGTAGACCCCCCTGTAGAGAATCCCAAGCACGGGAAAAAAAAGGAACAAATGGAGACAAACCGATGACAAATGGTAGTGTTATAACACCGATACCCTTTCTGAGTGGCGCAGTATCCAAGAAAGATACATTGGATGGCCTTAGGGTCCATTTTGCCTTGCGATGATTAATGTGAACATAACAAACACAACCAAATACTTTCGAAGGGACAGTAAACAAGGCAGTGTCATGGTGTAAGACAAAGAAGGGTGATTGATAGCCAAGAACCCTAGAAGGCATGCGATTGATAAGGTATGCAGCCGTTAAGGTTGCATCAGCTCAATAACTTTTAGGCACTCCCATCCCAATTAGAAGAGAACGGGTTACCTCTGTAATATGACGATGTTTTCTTTCAGCTACACCATTCTGTTGTGGTGTATTGGCACATAAGGTTTGATGGATAATCCCGTTATTAGCAAAAAAGGAGGCAAGACCACCATAAATAAACTCTCCTCCATTTTCAGATCGAAGGATTTTGAGGGGATAGCCAAACTGAGTACATACCATCTTGTGAAAGGCTTTAAAGATGGAATGAACTTTACTTATCAAAAAAAAAAAAAAAGATGGAATGAACTTCATCTTTGGTTTTCATAAGATAAAGCCAAGTATAACAAGTAAAATCATCAGCAAACACAACAAAGTAGCGAAAACCAAGTAACGAAGTAGTAGATTCAGGACCCCACACATCATAATGAACAAGTTGCAAATGAGCTGTACTTTTATCAATACTAGTAAGATAAGAAACACAACATTGTTTGGCAAGAACACATGTTTCACAAATTAACTCAAAGATTCAACAGAAGCAAACTGGGGAAGCACATGCTTCAAAATAGTAATAGGTAAATAACCGAGTCTATTATGCCATCACATTAACAGATCTTGATATTACTATTCCTAGCATAGATTGATTTGCAACATAATAAGAGGTTGGCCTTGCGTCTAGCAAATACAAGCCATTGTCCTCACGTCCACTCCCGATCGTCTTCCCCGTGTCCAAGTCCTGAAACACACAGTGAGATGGAGAAAATGTTATACTACAATTCAAGCCTTTTGTAATGTGACAGACAGAAAGGAGATTATTAGTTAACTTTGGGACATGAAGGTCAGATGATAAAGTACGATTAGGAGAGGCAAAAACAGTGCCCTTCCCCGCAATAGAGGAGAAGGTACCATCAGCCACTTTAACCTTATCCTAACCAGAACATAAAGTGTACGAAGAAAAAATCAGATGCTATACCAGCTATGTGATTAGTGGCTCCTGGATTAGTGATCCAAGGTGCCCACCAGATAATGTGGACACATGGTGTGTTGAATGAGAGGTACCTGTTTGAGCAAAGTTAGAGGTGGAGATGGAGGCATTCTGAGGTAGTAGATGTTGAAGAGCGTTAACTTCAACCTCGGATAAAGAGCTTGGTGACCCTGAGAAGGCATGATGAGCAGATTCAGTCTCTTTCACTACAACATGTGCCGTAGATAACCCCCTAAATGGACCAAACCTTGGCTTAACATTTGCATGAACATGGGCAGAAGTTGGAGTAGGGCGATTGTGTAGATTCTAGCATGTTTCCCTAGTGTGGCACGTACGCCCACAGTGGTCACACCTCAACTTGCTCTTATCATCCTGCTTCCCTCCTTTTGGGGGGTTGGGTTTGTTCCATTGTTGTGTTGCAAGAGCAAACACTTCAGACAATTGTACTTCTGGCTTAGGCTTAGAGTATACAGGCGCAGGCATATCCTTCATTCTACTCTCCTCAGCCTGGATATACGTAAACACCTCTCTAACAGAAGTAGGGGCTAGATACCTGCCTAACACTTGTACCCTGGCTTGCTCGTATTTGGGATGTAGACCACCCAAGAACTCATAGATTTGAATTCTTTCTACCATAGCCCGAAATGATTTAATATCAACTGCACACATAGGTATGTAGTTTTGGTAATGATCTAACCCTGTCCATTTACCATATAGACTGTGGTAATACGTAGCAAGAGTTTGGTCTTCTTACTTGAATCGTGAAATCTTTTGTTAAAGCTTATACAGTTTTGCAAAATTACCAACGAAGGAATACGTGTCTTCCACAGCCTTCCATAACTCTCTAGCTGTTTTCACAAACAGAACCCCTTGCTGATCTGTGGTTGCATTGACTGCAACAACCACGTCATAATTAGTGCATTATTTACACTCCACTCTTTGAATTCAACATCGCTCTTGGAGGGATATTTGACAGTCCCATCGATATGGTCGATTATCCCACGATTAGTGATATGTATATAAGCAGCTTGAGCCTACTCCATATAGTTCATCTCATCCAGCCTAAAAGTCGTAATACAAAGGTCTGGATGGTGATCATTACTACCTCTCGACACTGGAGCCATACTAAGAGAAGACCTAGCTTCTTTTGAAGTCACCTCTGAGCCAAACATGTTATCAAACAGTTTCTGGGTATACACTCCTCAGAAACAAAAGAACAACAAAATATGTAGAGAACCACCTCTCTAACACACAAACAACTACAATTAGAGAGATTACTGTCTTCTGAGATTGCATAAAAAAGTGACCACACAAACCCTAGAAAGCAACAAATAGACCATACCAAAATCGTGAACGACGAAGAAAAAAGTTGCTGTTGCAGAACCACGCGAACACGGAAAAACACCGATCGAGACTGCAATCGATCAAAGACAAGGCCAAATTTTTTTTATCAAACAGTTGGATCCGCGATATGTGTGGATGTGATTAACACTACTTCCTTGCAAATAAATGCCATGTTGGAATCTTTTCAAGACCCTTCAAACCCACTAGGGTTTACACAAACTTGCCCTAGGGTTTCAACTACACACCCTAGAGCATTACAAACCATGCTCTGATACCATGTTGTCTTTAAGAGATAATCAAAACATCAATAAAGTAGAAGAAGATGAAGAAGAAGAGAAGGATGAGGAGTAGAGAAAAAGAGATAAAGATGGGGAAAGAATGAAAGAATATTTTCATCCTTCCACCACATTGTATCAACACTCTAGTGACTTCAAAGGTATCTTGATTAAGGTATTTTCCTTCAAAGATTCAATCTTTACACATTAAAACACCATTGTGACTTCAAAGGGAACTCGTTTAAGTCTAACAAGTTTAAAAAATTGCACACAAGCCCCCAACATTATATAAGTAATTACAAATAAGCCCGTGACAACACATACTTGCGATAAGAGATAGAAATGCTAGCCTTGAAGCAAGCCACCTCAATGCTTAAGAAGTACCGAAGGGAGCCAAGATCCATAATCATAAACTGGAGGCCAAGATAGTTCTTAACCTCAACAATCCCTGCAGTGTCATATCCGGTAAGAACAATATTATCCACATACACAATGGGAGCAACTGTCTTATCGCTTGAATGACATAAGAACAAGGTGTGATCAGCTGCACTCTTGATGCATACCTAAAAATAGGTTTTATAATATATAATTGAGAATGTGCTAAGTGGGCATCAACTTTTACATTTATAAAAGCCACAAAACACTTATACGTGAAGTATATAGTGAGAAGGGATTGTCCACAGGGATTTGCGGTTTGGAATCTAACTTGACATTAATGAGCGTGAGATTGAAAGGATGTTTGTTTGATTGATTAAATTAATGTGAACAATGTGAATCATGCAGTGAAATTAAAACTAGATTAAATGAGAGATAAGTGATAGGAAGAGAGGCTTAGGGCATGGAATGCACCACTAAACTCGTGCAACTAAACCAAGTGCTTTCAATTAATGGGGCAAACCTATTGTAATCAAAATGTGGCTACAAGCACACATCAATAATCAAGAGGATAATACAAATTGCAATAATAAGCATGGACTATCAAATTCAAGCATGAATTGTCTACCTAATTACAATTACTCTATGGTGTAGTATAACCCATCAAGACTAAGCATAACCCATCAAACTAATTAGCAATTGTATCCAATAAGAACCAGCATGGCCATCACTAAGCACAATTACAAAAAACACTTAGTGTAGAGATTAATCCTCAATTAATTACACATAAGACAACATGCAACCAACATAGAGAATCAATAGAAAGAATTATCAATATAAACCTTGGTACAACTAAGTTTGAATTCATAAGACCATAGCACTAATTACAATTAATAATCCCCAAAATTGAAAAACAAAGGTTTAATTACGCAAGCTTAGGGCTCATCCAAGCCCTAAGTGAAGAACTAGCCACTTATGGAGAAGGTAGATGTCATCAAGGTAGCTTCACAATCCATCTCCAAGCTTTGGCTCATCTTCTTCTTCTTCTTCTTTGGTTGAAACCCTAGAGAGAGAGTGTATGAATGTAAAGAGAGAATGTCCCAAAAAATCCTAATTCTAATCTAATCCTTGCAAAATGTCTAACCCCCTTTTGCCAAAAATGGTCTAATTCCCTTATATAGGTGGCTCTAGTGACCTCAAATTGGTCAGACCTCGTGTACGAGGATCCCAAATGATTGCACCACGAGCTCCCCTGAATTGAGGCTTCAATTTTGTTTTTTCACAGATTTCGAGGCAAGTTCGATCGATCGATCGTGAGATTCTATCGATCATGGGTTGGTGAAAGATATTTATGTGGATAAGGACAAAGGCTCGGGATATTTATGAGGATAAGGACAAGGTCTGTGATTGATCATGGAATGGGTTCGATCGATCGCAAATGATGGGAGATATTTATTTGGATAAGGAAAAAGGCATTTATTTGGATAAGAACAAGGCCTTCAATCCAATAATGGTTCTGGCAGGATCGATCATGACTTGGCTCAATCTATCCAAGAGGAAAATTTTCAGCTTCAGCCTCCTTTTTGCTCCAACATCTTGCCAAGACTTTGGTTGACCTTCCCAAGGCTGTAAAACATCTAAGTTAGCTTATTTCAACCTTATGCACCTGAAAAGGGGAAAAACACAAAATAAGACTAAAGCGGGAAAATAAAGATAGAAAAATGTTCTAATATACTCAAGATTAAGGTTGAAATGTGCATATTTTAGCACTTAACAACTCTGATGGAAACAAATTAGAGCATGGCAATGGCAAAGCAATTTTACCAAACTTGAGGGGACTGCTTGAGGCCATATAGGGAGCGGCGAAGATGAAAGACTATCCTGGAATGAGCAGGGGAGCGAAAGCCCGGAGGGGGAGCCATATTCACCTCCTTTTGCAAATCACCATCGAGAAAGATATTCTTCACATCTAACTAAAATAGAGGCCAAGAATGAATCATTGTAATGAAAAATAATATACGGATGGTGATCATTTTGGCAATAGGGGCAAAAGTCTCATGACAATCTATGCTTTGGATATAAGCATAACCCTTGCAAACCAATTGGGCATTATAGCGAGCAACTGATCCCTCTGGATTATGCTTAACTGCAAACGCCGAACGATAACCGAGAATCTCTCTTCCAACAGGAAGCAAAACCATATCCCAAGTCAGAACTTGCTCAAGTGCTTGCAGTTCTTCAGTGATAGCATCGTGCAACTGAGGTTGTGCTAGTGCAGGTGCAACACTAGAAGGAAGAGGAACTGAGACAATAGAAATAAGAAAACTCCAATAGGAGGGTGAGAGCACAATCAAAAACAAAATTCAAAATAGGGTAAGTACAAGAAAGTTTGATGTTCCGAAGAGTAATAGGTTGATCATCAAGCAAAACAACAACTTGAGTAGGTGGAGCTGGAGTCGAAGGGACAGTTTGTCGGTTGTGATAGGAAAACGTATGATGGTAGAAAAACGAACAATTCCCCCTGCTGGAGGGGTATCACAAGGAGGAATAGTAGATGAGGAAACAGGAAAAGGTAGAGGATTTGAAGATGGAAGGAGGTGATCATCATTCGTATTCCATGGAACCAATCACTTTAAGAACCAAATGAATCACTCTAGTATGGTGTATGCTCAAAGAAAGAGATATCCATGGATATAAACCATCGACTGGGAGGATGGTAACACCTGTAACCCCTTCTTCAGATTGAGAATATCCCCAAAACACACACTTCAATGCCGTGGGGTTAAGCTTTGTACGAGTTTGTCCCAAGTGCTGAACAAAGCACACACCCCAAAAGACTAGTGGGGGAACAAAAAATGAGATTAATTCAGATGTAGGATTTAGAGTAAAGCTGCAAAGTTAAGAACTCTAAAAGTGGTCCTATTAATTATGTTGACAGATGTATGAACTGCATCTCCCCAAAACAACTAGGGAACATGCCAATGCAGATGGCTCTAGCTAAGTCAAGGATTTGGCGATTGTTTCTATTTGAATGACCATTCTATTGAGGGGTTTGAGCATTAGTGATCTGATGCTCAATACCAAGCTCTATACATAACCATTGTACCTCTTCTTAAGTGTACTCCTTAGCGTGATTATATATGATTATTATTATTATTTTTTAATGGTACGACTATCCTGAGTCTGAACCATTGTCACAAAAAATTTAAAATACTGTACGCCTCCTTTTTTGGTCTTTATGAGATAAACCCATAGACCTATGTAACACGACTATGATAATCAATAAACAACACAAAAAATCGAAATCCAAGACAAGAAGTAATTAGGGAAGGTCTCTACACATTTGAATAAATAAGAACAAAAAGTGCTGAAGTAGTTTTATTATACTAGTAGGATAATTGGAGTGAAAATGTTTAGCTAGGTGACACATCTCACAGGATAAATCTGAGACTTCCACATTGCTAAAAGAACGAAAAAAAATGTTAAATATCTGAAAGAAATATCCTAAATGCAAGTGCCAGCTCATTAGCTGGGCTTTATTAGATGACACAGAACTAGAAGAGAAAACTGAGTGTGCTTAAGGTGACAAAGGAGAATCATCCAACAGGTATAGGCTGTCCACTTCACACTCATTGCCAATCGTTCACTTCGACACCAGATCCTGAAAAACACAGTGAGATGGAAAAGCAATACACTACATCTTAATTGTTTAGTAACATTAATAACTGAAATAAGATTAATAGTAAGTTGTGGAACATGAAGTGTATATGACAAAGTTAAAGGAGTAACCGATATGTGACCCTTTCTAGCAATGAAGATAAAGAGCCATTCGTGAGGCGTACTTTGCTATAGCTAGAGAAATACTATAATAGTGGAAGAAGGTGGACATACCAGTCCTATTGTCTGAAACACCAGAAACAGTGATTGATGGTGTCGAAGCTGTAGATACATTGTGTAGATACAATAGTACCTGAGTGGGCATAAGTGGAGGTTGGCTAGGATGATGCCTCCATCTGATTGAAGAAATGGTTGACCTTGTCCAAATCAGTTCGAGTTAAGGTAATTCTGCCAGAGGATGAAGAAGCAGAGTGGTCTAGACTCAACAAGGAGTACATCTTTGAAACTAAATGCATAGAGGATCGAGGCTACAGATGCTTCTGCTGTGATGTGCATCCATGTAGTGCATAACAATGAGATTTGATGTGACCAAGCTTCCTGCAACGATCACACCACCAATGTTGTCATCCAGGTTTTGAGGAGTGAGGGACACAAATTGCTAGGGTAGAATAATAAGCAGAAGCAACCTAATGGAATAGTCTGACGGTTCTCATCTGACAACACATAGAGGATGAATCTTCTAGAGTAGGGAATGAAGACAAGCCCAACAAATGAACATGAGCATAATCGAACTCGTTGATCAACTAGCAAGAAATTGAAAGACTTGATTCTTCTCCACAATCCCTGCGTATAAAATTGCATCCTCTGGATCCTTCTAAGACCGGTAGGAATCATAATTTGACATCTCCCAAATAGTACGAGTCCTAGCGATGTAACCTGAAACTTTATGGGTTCTACTTATCAATTTTTGGCTTCTAATTCTCTGAGCTTCTCTTCTTTTGCTTTTTTCTTAGTGTTTTCTAATAACCTACTCTGAATTTTTTCAAGCTTTTGGTTGTCTTCAAATTTTTATTTTTATTTGTAGCATAAAAACTTTCTTTTTTATTTTATTTTATTTTGGATTTCATGATTTTTCCATCAATGATATGATTGGATCTGGAGTAGTTGTTGTAGATCTTAATTTTTTTTCCTAAATATTAATAAGTAGATCTTATTACAATCCTAATAACCTCTATGGACGTGATTAAATTCACAAATATAAGAAAAAGGTTCCTAGTTTAGTGGAAAACCTACAGAGAAATGAGATGCTTTGTCAGAATGAGCTGGTACTGTTGGGGATGCATCAAAACTGAGTGACAAATGGTTAAATATTCAACTACAATTTTGGATTTACTTTTTAAAATTTTAGAATTTTCCTTAATTGTTGTGAGGTTTCATACAATTTCCAAAAATGGATTCCAGAAACCTATTGTAGAATGGATTCTGGGAAACTGCAGGGCTTTGCTAGTCATGTATCAGTGTTTGGAGATTTGACATACTGACACATAGTGAAGAAATAAAAGAAAAAGGAAACTTAATGAACCATTGAAGTTACAGCAATTTAAGTTTTATGGGACTGATTTAATCGATTGATAGTTTTTTAACCCCCAAGATATGTTCTTTAGAAGAGGCTCAGAATTTAGTGAACTATGTTGTTCTACTTCTACAGTCATGCACTTCAATGTTTTGATAGTCTTTGTGAGCATGTATGCTGTCTAGATTTTATTCTTGTATTGATTCTATTATTAGTCTTTAAATGTATTTATCGATGCTTTATGTATAGGGTCCAGAGAATTTTGATGATGAAGAAAACTATGTTCCTGCAATTGCAATTGTCGGCCGACCGAATGTTGGTAAAAGTAGCATTTTGAATGCTTTAGTCGGAGAGGACAGAACAATCGTTAGTCCAATCAGTGGCACTACTCGTGATGCTATTGATACTGAATTCACTGGACCAGAAGGCCAGGTTAGATTACTTTCATATTGTTATATACGGACTTCCTGTTGGCCTCTGAAATTTTACTGTAAAAACATTTTGTTGAAGTATTACAATTTATAGGTTTTATTGATGATTTAATGGAGGAATCAGTGGAGAAAAATCTTTCAGTAATTAATATTGTTTCCTATTATTGAAGATTTTGTGTTACTAGAAGAATCAGTGGAGAAGAATTCTCCTTGTTTCCTATTTTCTAATTCTTTCCATTCTCATAATTTATTCAACTATATAAAGGAGCCTCCACCATTGTATTGTATATGAATTGAGAGAGTATTATAAAAGTGATGTAGCTCTTTGGGCTCTCTGTACCATGGATGTAGGCTCTAGTGGTTGAACCACGTAATATTTGTGTGTTCTACTCGTTTAATTTCCCTTCACTTCCGTTTTATGCTTCACAACAGGTTTTAATAGAGAATGACAAGAACAAATTAATTCGATAATGTGGAAGTAGGAACTTTAGAGTTGGTAGGGAATCAGGGCGAAGTCAGGATTGCAAAGTAGGGAGGGATAAAGATAATAAGAAAATTTGAAGATGAACAAATTAATTCTTATGATAAAGATATGTTATATATATTCAAGAATAGACAAAAAAATAATGATTTTCTCATATATCAAATCAAGTTTTTCAGGAGATAAAAATTAAAAATCACCTGTAAATAGAGTTTCCTGATCTTAGAGAGATTCTTTTTCTTCTACGTATTATCTTCACTAATTTTTTTTATTTTTATTTTATTTTTTTATTTTTTATTTTATCTATATTTGTATGAGAGAAAATACCACTACGTGTTGAGAGGAAGTGGTTGAAGAGTACTAAAAATTGATTACATATCACATATGAATTGGGCTGATAGGAAGAGGAAGAGTAGTACTATGGATTGGGCTAATAGGAAGAGAAAAAGTAGTAGTACTAAAAATTGATTACACATGGGCTAGGCTGATAAGAATAGTAGTACTAAATTTTTTTAAATAATTAGACCTGGGCTATAGCCCAGGTTAGCCCATTAAAAGCTCCGCCCATGTAGGGAATCATCTTTGTTATGCACAGACGTGGATCAAAATATTATCCTTACGTTTTTGGGAATGTATGGCATGCATTTGTTTCCTTCTCAGTCTATTATTGTTAATAATCATTATTAGTGATGTTTAAATAGTTCTGTTTTCAAATTATATGATCTTTTTTTTCTGACTGGTACAATTTACAAATCCTGGCCTTCTGGACTGGGTTGAGCTTTTGCATATTTCCTATGTTACCCGTGGACACGGGTATGTGTCTAGAGGTTGGGTTCGTTAATCTATAACATTAGTGGACTCGGGGACTTGGCTAATAAGTGTCCAAAAGTTGGACACAGGCATTGGGACACGTCCATGGACAAAGAATATTCAACCATATACATGATTAGTATTAAAGATTTTTGTGCTTCTTAGCAAAAAGTTTGTTAAAGAATAGCTTTAAATAATAATAATTCTTTAAAGTATTAGCCAGTAATTTAAATTATTTTAAGTACTTCATAGTACTAAACAATTTTCAATAAAGAGGAGTCAGAGAGGACTTCTCATTTGTCATGTCTTTTCTGAAAAATAATAAAAAATAAAGAAAAAGTAACTGAGTTAAGTTTTATGTTACCACACTCCTTTTTATTTGTACTACAATTCCTTTTATTTGTACTACAACTGTAAATTAGCAGACTAGGACAGTAGGCAATAGGCATTAGCTGCATCACTCATTGCATTAGGTAATTTAGCTCTATTACCAATATATATATATATATAATAAATATAGGAAGTTTGTAAAGTAGATATGTAGTACGGAGTATTATATTTTATGGGGAATTGGTATCCAAAACGTGTCCCTCTCCATCTAGTGTTTTCTTTTGAAAAAATTGCCAACTTTACC
>JAOTQH010246905.1:0-12222 GCA_025631255.1 Cornus kousa | reverse complement strand
CGCCTTCAAAAAAAAAATGCCAATTAACGGTTTGATGAATGATTATAGGTAAACTATTACCCAAAAATAGAAAAAAAATAGAAAAGCAAGTCATGATATTGAGCAAATCAAAAGAGTGGCCTATCTCACACAGAGTCATAACATTTGTGAGGCAAACTTTTAGTAGTTTATAAGTACTTCAATATTATATATTAGTTGGAATAACAGTGAAAAATTAGAAGGAATTAAGGGAAAAAAAAAACTCATATTATAATGATATTATAAGAAACAAACTAATCTCTGTCTTGTATCATCGGTTGTGGTTATGGCCTATATTGGTGACTAAACTTTTGAAGATAATGGAGAAATTTGATTAAGTAAAATTTTTGGAATAAATCACAATATGTGGTATTATCATTATTTAATGACATTATTCATGGTGAATGCATGAAATCAATAAAAATCTAGGGAAATTTTCAACAACCGATCTAAGAACAAATTTCAATGATAGTGATTAAAATTGTGAATCGTGTATACAATTAAAAATAAAATATGGAAATGCTTTAGATGTGTTGGACGACCCTTCAATATCTGTAAAATCCCTTCCAAGAAAGCAATTCAATGCCTTTAAATTGAGACAATGAACATTAGTTTAAGTTAACAGAGTAATTAGGGGATGGCGGTGGCAACTGCAGCAGAGGTGACGGCGAAGAGAGAAAGACAAAGAAGAGAGAGAAGAGAGAAAGGAGAAAAAAAAAAGATTAATTTTTTTTTTTATTTTAATTCTGGGTTTCAGGTTGGGTTCGGGTTGAGCTTAAGCCCAACCCGAATATGTCTGGATTTTGACAAAACTCAACCCGAAGATAAGCCGATTTGTGAATTTAAGGTTCAAATTTCAAGTTGGGCTGGGTTAGCCCACCCAAGATGCAGCCCTAGACAAAAGTGTCTTCACAATTTGAAAGACATATTTGTCATATGAAGCTGGAAAATCCGCCACATCAACGTTGACCATGTCAGTTGGTTTGTTACAAGCATCACATGTAACTAGGAGGACGCAACTGTAATTATCCAAAATAAATGGTAGATGAAGTGTTATAAATCCTAACTAGAGGAGAGGTGAGTGTAACATACATAAAGCATTATTACCGTTAACCTCAACAAAAATTGTAACATGGATCTCGAAATTGCTTTGAGGTCCAATAGAAGACAGCTTCTGAGCAAGGCTGCTTCCAATGGAACCACTGAACAAGCTGGATATAGATTGAGATCAAAATCATTCCATGAATGTGGAGACATAATCAATTCCAAACCCAAACTCAATTGCTGCCTCTAACCTGTGATTATTAAGTAATTATAAAATTCAGTCTGTATTGGGTGCCTCAAGGGTAAAGTTGAGCTGGCCACCGAAAAAAACCAAAGCATAGAAAGCCCAGGTTGCTTTCCAACATTATGTGAACGTTTGGATATCTATACAAAAACTCGGAAGAGCGTAAATGAAATGAAATGAAATGAATGAATTTTACTGCAATGTCTCTAAATTACAAAGAATATATGCAACTCATTTTGATCTAAACATTATAAACAAAAAATTGTGGATCAACAACAAGAATGAATTGAATATCCCACTCGAGGCCTAGTCCACTTATGTTACAAATTGCTGGTGAAAGATAACTAAAACTCGAAACCCAATTAAACTTCAATATGTATGGGGAATCAAGAATGAGATTACCTGACTGGAGAATGAAAAAAAATCATGGGAACTGGAATGATCCTCCAATTTGATTAGTACCTGATGGCGGGTCGATTGCAACCCATAGGAGGGAAATGGTGATTGCAATAAGTCCTGACCAAACGAACACAATTGTGGGTGTCCTCCCACGCCTTCCCATAAGCCCTTTCGCGAAAGGGTAGAGATGAGCCAAGACCCAAAAGCTGAAGAACACTCCTCCTAACAATTTGCTCCACTGTGGTATGGTGCTATATATTGTACGGCTAACCCCAACGGCTATTGCAATCAAGTTAGTCATCATGATTGTGATTGGCGGTATCATGAGGGATGTCCATTTGAGTATATAGAGATCAGCAAATTCATCATCAACATCGTCACCAGCAGATTTTGATGTCAAAGTAAATGATATTTCAATACCAGCAACCACTTTTAGTAGACCCTGGAGCACAGCAGCAAGATGGGCACTCGTGCCACCAATTAGCCAAAATTGCTCATTTCGCCACCATTCCTCTAGAGATACGCCAGACCACTTGATCTCAAGCACAGCTAGCGTGCAAAGAGTCAAGGTGATACCGAGGAGGTATATGAGGAAGGTTACGTTAAGGGTCTTGACAATGAACTGACCCGAGAAGAGGGAAAGTGCTGGAAGGAAGCAGTAAACAATGAGAAAAAATGAAGTGAAGGGGTAGATACCAACATTGAGGTAAGCAATCCTCTGCAATATCTTCATCTTAGGACTAGCCAAAAGGGCATTGTTCCGAGAGAAGAATATCTCAACAGAACCAGTGGCCCACCGGAGGACCTGGTGGAGCCGATCAGTCAGATTGATTGGCGCCGTCCCACGGAAAGCATCCCTCTTTGTGACACAATAAACAGACCTCCATCCCCGATTGTGCATCCTATACCCTGTCACCACATCTTCAGTAACAGAACCGTAAATCCATCCAACCCGACCGCCCCATTCAGTTTTATCTTCATACCAGCATGAGATGACACTAATTGCTTCAGCAACTGTAGATGCATCAAGAAGCTCCCTGGGAATGACGAGAGCACCAGGAGGCCGTCCATTCTTTACAGCAGGGTGATCAGCTAGTGGTCGGCCTTGAAATTCTGCCACCGGAATCGAATCAACAAGAAAAGATGAGTTTCCAAACTTTTTAGGGAAGAGAGACATGTTCATTTCCTCGTCATCAGAATCACCCATTCTAAGTGATCTGCTCTCTTCAGGGGCAGAAGCAACAGTTGCACTTTTTTTGCGACGACCAAAGCAACAACTGCAGCAACCCGGATGGTATTCTTTTGATCGAGGAGGGTCAAAACCATAAAGGGCAATCCTGCGAAAGAGGCAACCAGTACCAACATAAACTGGACCCTGAAGGCCATCAAGGGCACGCATGTTAACATCAAAGAAAACTGTGTTGTGATTGGCATAGCGATCAGACGGGTCAATTCCTTCAAATCTCTGAGGAAACTGGACATAACAAATGCGGTCTCCGCCACGGTCCATCATAAAACACATCCCTTCTCTTAATGCCTCGGAATTGTAAATGTAGTGGTCACAATCAAGGTTGAGAATAAAAGGGCCATTAGACATGATGGCTGAGGCTCGAACCAAGGCATTCATAGCCCCAGCTTTCTTGTTGTGATCATATCCAGGGCGCTTTTCACGAGAAACATAAACAAGCAAAGGAAGCCGCATGTCAACTTCTGTTAGATCTATAGGATTAGAATCATCAGCTGTGCCATGAAGCGGTTCATCACTAGGTGGCTTCAACATCACCTGCAGTTGGTAGAGACAGGTTGCTAGTCAGCTGAATGAAATTCACAGGAGAAACAATACAAGTTCTGCTAGTTTGCAAACATTTCAGATGGTGCCATGGAATTGTAAACCACAAGAACTACATACAATAATAAATAAATAAAATGTACAATAAAGCCAGTGAGATGTGACAAGAAAGCAAATAAATATTAAAGAATGTGAAAACACCACTAAAGGAGAGTGGTTATTGTTGCATTACTACAGTTTACAAATGTACATGAAATTCCTTAGGCTGACTAAGCTAATCATAGGAAAGGTTAAAGTGCAGCTTGATAAAGCCAGTGGTTGCTGGTTCAGTCCATGTGCACCCTATTTGTAATCAGACAATTAACCTTAGTCCTATAAAGGAATAAGGTCACTAGTTTGGGGAGTACTTATAATTTGTTCCTTCTGGGAATAATTTGAATCTGATTTGATCCTTTTTTTTTTTTTTGATAAGTTGAATCTGATTTGATCTTATAATCTGACAGAAAGTAGAGCTTCAAGAGAGATCAACTATGACTCGTATTTAAAACAATAATTGACTTTTCAGAAGATATAATTAAAAATTGACAGCAAAAAAGTTTTTGGAAGGCATGTCTTATAACATATATCCGTGGTATACATGTAAACATATAGGGTGCCATACATATAATTACAGTATTCATATAATTAATCAGATTCAACGGTTTTGAAAAATCAACAGAGTATAGAACAGGGGAAAAAATCCTTAATAGTTTAAATATAGAGAGGAGATGAAAAAATAAAAAATAAAAAAATAAACAATCACCTGCAAGAACTCAACTCTAGTAGGATCTCCTCTAGTTTTCAAGTTGAAGGTCGAGTGTTCAAGTCCCCCCAATGAGGGGAAATTGTGATTACGATGAAAGGATTAAATCTTTGCCAAACCAGCTTACGATTCAATATCATGAGACATTTGTCAGAAGTTCTAATTACAAATAATTGTACCCTACACTAGCATCTGTACGGTTTCTGCATGATCAAGTTCAAATGGAAGGGTCAAACCCCTTATCAAACTAGCCTAAACTATTCGATTTAGTACCGTGATTTCATCAAAGCACTTGATTAGGGAGAATTGTTTTATGAATTAGTACCTGTATGATTCCAGCATGATCACCCTTAGTGTGTTCGGGAGCAGTAACCGTCCAAGTGCCAGGCCAATGTGTACCATCTGCCATCCATGTAGCTTTGGGGATCTTCCGGCTTTCCAATGGTTCATCCATGCCAGTCTCTTTCTGCAGTTTCATAGCCTTGATTTCCTCCCGGGCATTATATGCATCTGAACGACGCCGAATCGAATCAGGAAGGCCATTTATCCGGACCTTGAACTCATCATACTCACGTTTTACCCGTCTCCGATCCTTTACAAAATCTTGACGAACTTTATTCTTATAAGGATCTCTCTTCAAGTTGAAATAAGATTCTGGGTTCCTAGGCTCAATATCATGCTTTCTGCAAAATGGAACCCACAAGTTTGCAAAACTTGCAGCTTCCGCCATGGCCTCAAATGTTAGAAGGGCGCCTCCATCATCAGAAACATAACAAGAAAGCTTTTCAACAGGATAATCAGCAGCAAGAATTGAAAGAATGGTGTTCGCAGTGACAAGAGGTGGCTCTTTCTCAGGATCTGCAGTAGAAACAAAGATATCTACACCTGGAAGATCTGACTTCCCAGTGGGGTTGTGGGGACCTCTCGTTTCAAACTTCTCTTTCAAAACATTAAGATCGGTAGCACGATTGATAGGGTTAAGCTTGGGAAGCTGATCGAGTAGCCAAGAGAAGGCAAACCAAATCTCACAGACTATAGACATAAACCATAGCCATATAGCGTCATTATTAGGGTGGCTGACCCTCCATACAAGAAATAATCCCAGAACAACTATCCGAACAAAGATTAGGAGCCTGCATGTAAAACAAAGAATGAAGAACAAATCTCAGCTTGCAAATTATGATATTGCTATGGAGTAGCATGACAAATTGACAATGAATGGGAAAGCTCAAAAACACAGTAGAGAAGCATACATAAATAATTCAGAATTGGGTGAAACTATTCGGTGACTGGTTAAATCTGTTCTAAACAAGTCTATTACTTCTTTGCAGAGAAGTAAAAAATCCGTTTGTATCAGATTAAACTTAAATTTATAGTACATGTAACTTAAGCTGAGACACTCTTAACTGCTACAACAAAAAATGTAACATAAATGAAAACAATTTTGGCCGAGCATGGATACCATTACTGATTCCAAAAGTTCATTGATGTTAGATAACTCAAATGAGGAACTGTAACAACGTGAAACTGTTGGATCCTTAACCGACACCATCCACAATAATGTAACCATCCCAGTACACATTTGAATAGGCATAATTGTACATAATAAATTATCAAAATAATCAGTACCAAGGATCCTACAATTGAAAAGAAAGTCTAATCAGACAAGTATGTCGCATGATGAGGTTTGAAACTGTAATCTTTTAAGTAAAAACCCGCATAAATCATTATGTCAAGATTCTCTCTTATACCATGGTTCATATATTCAACAATCCAGCTAGCAACAAGTTGCTTCCATGGGGTGTCATTATACACTGTTACATCTCATAGGGATATGACCCTCATATTACATTGTTCATGTAATGGAGGATATGTCAATTATACCAGGGACTTTATTTGCAACATCAGTTCTAAATCCTTACATGTTTCAGTCCAAACAGCATTAAAAAAAATCCATTTGACGGCAACAAAAACAAAACAAATCTATCTTTCCATACATGTTTAATGTCATAATTTTCTTTGATGCACTGCTACCAAAACCCTTCCATCACGAATCTAAATCATGCCGAGTATTACAGCAAGGTGCTGACTCAGTAAGAACTCATCCAAAACTATATAGAAACATATGTGGGATATTCATGTCTATATTTTTTAAAACAAAGGATAGGAATATAATCAACCAAAATCAATGACATAAACAAAATCAAATCACTACGATGATCATACCGATATGGGCTGATAATTGCCGCAGGTATTTTCAGCTTGCGAGTGAGGGGCCGCCATGGCTTGTTGAGAAGTTCTGAAGGCTCACTAGTCCCATCATTTTCTTCATTCCCAAATCCCCCATCCTTTGGCCATATAGCATTCCCATAACCATAAGTCCCCTTTGTCTCAAACAACCACCGGTTCTGATCAAATTCTCCTGTCTGGCTCTTCATCAACGATGGCTTCGTCGATTTCATCAATGACAACCTTCTTTCCATCTTCGACATCCCAACATTCGATGGCAAAGATAGAGGCCGTCCATTTTCCACCGCATTCTCATCCAAATCTGTAGCCTTATAAGGCTCTTTACAACCGGGGCAAATCCCATCACCAGTTCTCACAGCATCAACATAACAATCCCTGCAAATCTTGAAGTCACACTCACACGGGAGAATATCTTCACCCCTTTCGTTGCACATGACCTTCCCATCACAACCCGGTATTAAACAAGAAGACCCTTTCGCGCCTGCCATTTGGGGATGGCTGATTTCCGACTCAATCACCTTATCCATCAAATGGGCACGAGTGACACTGTTAAACCCACCAGTAAACAGCGAATTCGACACATATTGCTCTTCAACCCTCTGTGAGATAGAAGCATCCATTGGTTGGTTGTCAGGTGTTGGAGGTATGTGAACTGTGTAGTTCACAAACTCACCACTGCCAATTTCACTATCCAGATCATCTCTGGAATAATTTACATACCGGCCCGATGAAGTCCTCCTTGCAAAGGTCACTGTTGGAGGAACTGAAGCACTGTCCTGCTGTGAATCCGATCCATTGAAAGAAGATGAAGCCATCATATTGAAATTTCTCCTAGACATTATGTATCAGAAGAACCTGAAATTTTGCAAAGGAAAAGAACAACAGAGAAGCCCAATTAGCAAAATTATGTTACAGCAACCTCAGAAAAAATATGTAAAAAAAAAAAAAAATCAAACTCTTATCCCCGATCTCTCTCTCTAAAAGATGGTGCTCTCTCTTAAAATAATTTGACATTGAGTAATTCAAATGCAAAAGAGAGATTAAAAAATGAACACATCTAGTTGCAGACAAAAAGAACAAAAACCATGAAAACTCTCTATCTCTCCACCACAAATTCTCTCTCTAGGTATCTAAAAAGAGCTGGTTTTGAACCCAAAATCTGAATTATTCCCACCAAAATGCAGCCAAATTGTTCAAAAATAAAGCAATCACAAAAAAGTACCTATAATTTGAGATAAAAAGCACAACAGTAATGGAGAGCATTAAACAGCATATACAGAACCCATCTATCCACAGACACCAAATAGTACCAAAAACCAAGAAAGTGTCAGATGTATATCCAGAGACACTTCTCCACAAATCTGTCAATATATGCGTTATATATATATATATTATAAATAAATATGTCTCCAATTGTCAATACTCGTCTTCACATCGATGAGTATAATAAAACAAATGAAACGAAACGGCTTCTAAGGTCATGTGTGAACTGTGAAAGAAACATTCAAGTTGCATACACTTATAATATTCACCTACATATCTGTCTTTATGTGCTTCACAACTATGTCTTAGCTTTCATAGCTATAAAACGTGAGAGATATGACCAAGTCCCTAATTTTTCAAAAAGATTAGAACAAACCCATTTCCTAAATTGTTAATATAGTAATAATATCAAACACTCTCTTGTCTCTATCTCGCTTTCTCTCTCCTCTTAACAATTCAAAACAGAGACTGGGACCGAGTACAGACCTCAAAACGGACACCTTCAAAGTTCAAACAAAGCCAAACCCACACCCCAACTCATACCTTTTTCAAACGCCGCCGGCACTCCAATACCACATGTAAAACCCTAGTATATATGTGCGAAATGCGCGTGAGTCTGCAGAGTGGATATAGAGAAGAGTCAAAGTTTTGATTTTCGGACCCTGGTATGGTAATTAATACAGAGAATTGATTAATTACCTTCCTTTTTAGGGTACTTTGTACAGTAATAATTGTAGAAATTTGATGGGTCCAGATATTTTCGGACAAGAAGATTTGAAAATGGAAACGGAGAATTTGTGAGGGCTTTGAGTAGTTTTTGTCTGCTGGTTTTCTAGAGAGAGAGAGAGAGAGAGAGAGAGAGATTTGTGGCTTTAATATTTTAATGGTTCTTTCGGGAATTTAGGGGGTCGGACTTTTGCTTCACGGTACGCGGTGTTGAGGCGGTGTTTCCATGCGGTACAATCTATTTGAAACCTGTAGAACTTTCCATTTATCAAACTTTTCTAGAAAGTAGAAAATGTTCTACCGACAAAAAGGAAAAAAATCCCCACCGTCAATTCTTAAAATGTGGATGAAGTATGTTCAGTTCCAAGTAGATATTTAGTGTGTTCGGTTTCTAATAACTTTGGTATACCAAGTCAAATGAAGTTTTAGGTCATTCTCAAATTGTTTTGCACAAATCAATTCAAAATACAACCCCAAACAATATTATTAATTTGAGAATGCGACATTACCAAATGAAGGATGTAAGGGTGAAAAAGTTTTGCATTCTCATTCTATTGCATTTTATTATTAGAAATTCGAGGGTAAATTTATATAGAGGATTTTTTTTATAATAATTTTAGTGGAGACAATTTTAAAATTTTATGTGTATGAGTGTAAAAAAAGTACAAATTTAGAAGTATAAAACAAAAATTTCAGTGGGGGCAAGCTCAAAGTAGATCCGTGCCTGAATATAATATGTTATATTGACTTTGCATCTTCAGAGTAAAAATATTGTGTATGTTTATTTTAAATATTGTATGAGTGTTGTATTTTTAATTTTCCATTATATTTTCATTTTTTAGAGAACATATATATACAATTTTTTTTTATTATTTTATGGTGTTAAGCAAAAGTCTAAGTTAAGATTGAAGTCAAAATAACTTATCAAAAGTTAATGGATATATTATTTTTATTAGTTTTTAACATTTATTTTTTTTCATCAATATTTTATAACAGCCAAACACAAAAATGTTAAAAAAATATATAAGGAAGGTAAATTTTAAAACATATAAAAGTTGTAAAAAAACAAAATAGAACAGAACATATGGATTCAATTACACCGAATGAGGTCGGTTAGACAAATGTGCATTCCTCGAAGCAGTTTTCAACCGTGTGATTTATAAGCAACACATGATCTGCATTTCTATGCCCATATACGATTATGATGAATTTATCACATATTCGAGCGTAAATGTCACCCATATACAATTATCCTAAAGTAAATGTTCCTGACATGCAAATAAAAATATGAATAAGATTTATACAATTGTTTAGATATCAAGTGATTAATGGGAATCAATGTTGTCATTGCAATATATTACGTAGCACCATTACGCATTTATGTGTCGTTTGAATTAACCAACACGAAACGCAATGTACGTATTGTCTATAAAATGATATTGTTTTGATATATTTGAGTGAATTCAACAACGTGCATAATTATAAAGGTACGAGTTAACTAAGAGCAAATTTTGTCACATAAAATAGAAAATATTAGATCTGTTCTACAATATGAGCTAGTTATTGGTTCACTATAATTAAAATTTTCTTATAACGTTAATTGAACTCCTATTCATTCAAATATTTTTTAAAATGAAAGAATTTGAATTAAACTAGATCTCTTAATAATTTATGGACATAAACGCCCATAATTGCCGAACTGGCACCACAATTTGAAATTATCCAAACATTCTTATTTGGACAACGAGAAAAAGATTGAGAATACAACAAAGAAAACAAGTTCGTGCTTTCATTATTATCCAATTTATTGCATCGCATGATCATATCAATCGCGTGATAATGACAACCCAAGTGCCAGTGAGAACATCTTGCTTACAAACTTACAAAGCAACCATTATATATATATATATATATGATCTGATTTTATTTTTATTCAATCACCTAATATTACCAACTTTTCACTATCATGTTAACATGACTGAGTCATCTTACGGACTTTCTTGTTTTTTAATCAAAACCAACAGCTCTGTTTTTTATTTATTTATTTTTATTTTTTTATTTTTCACACTATGTTGTTAAAAAAATACTTATGAACGATTGCATGATATCACTATTTTTGTTCTTTTATTATTATTATTATTATTCTAATAAATAAAGCAATTATTAAAATTTTCAAATAATTTACGTGATACATCAATATGGCACCTCCATATGCTTGAAATACTTACAAAAAAATTTAAAACAATGTTTCATGCAAGTTAAGGGTTTCCAATCCTCAAAGTTGTACACACCCGCTAACCTAACAAGTTTTGACGCGAACCGAACTAATACCAACTTCAAATGACCAAACTTGTGGGTTAAATTAGCTAGGTCTATATATGATCTCTATTATCTATCACTATCAAATTCATATGCAACCCGTATTGAATTTTCACCACCCAATCCACTTTTTCCCCTATACTCAATCCATTGATAGCGTGACTTTGAGTTGGAATAGCTATCAATGGATTGTGATGGTATTTTTGTAATTTAATAAAAATATTTTAGTAAGGGTATTTTTGTAATTTAATAAAAATATTTTTAAGTTTTTAATGGTAAGGTCAAATTTGTCATTTCACAACCCAATTAACGGGTCGGATACGGATATTGGGGCAATGTGAACACTTTTTAAAAGTATAGAGGTTTTTAGAAACAGGTTGGGGTTTTATGATCACTTTTTAAAAGTAGTGGCGGTTTACATAAATTTCCCCATGAAATTATGCAAGCCTTGTACTCGACGTATAAACATACCACAGGGGTCTAAAGGAAGATTACCCAAAAACAATTTATACAAGCGATAAACGACGTGGTTTTACTTTATATAACTGTAGTAACATACAAACGTTAACTGGTTAACTCCTTATCTGTGCCCTCCACGTGGACTGGTGTAGGCCGTGCGATTGAGGGGCCGGATCCAATTGTTCCGGCTAGAAGTATAAATCGCACACCGACGGATTACCTCCAAATTTCATTTCACCATTTTCAAGACGTCACCGGAGACGAAGGTATGCTCCGCCGGCATCTTGTGTCTCTGCCGCTACGCTAATCAACTCCTTGACAGTGGAAATAACTATTGAACTGCCGCCAAGTAATTCAGCCCGCAATACCTCAATCTGCTGCTCTATAGCTAGATCAGCGTCAAGGAGTTGATGAGCACAGCGGTAGAGACACTAAAATGCCGGCGGAGCATACCTTCGTTTCCGCTGATCGTATTGTGGCTAAAGAGAGGCGGATTGTGATTTGCGCGTCAAATTATTTGGTGGCAGTTTGATAGCTGTTTCCACTGTAGATGAGTTGATGCGCGTGGACGAGTTGATTCGTCTTCTTATAATCGTTGCTCCCAGTGTCAGCGCGGGTCTACGCGAGGAACCGGTGGATCTTGCTAAAGAACTGGACATCCACCTTGGTATGACTTCTTAATCACTTGAATTCGCATACTAAATGGAATTTAGGTTATTTATTTATTTATTTACTGATATTGTCTATTTCAACGCTTTGATATTGTGTATTCCAATGCTTGGAAACCCCTTACTACCAAAGTGCCCGCATAATTCCCCATTAACAGACTGAAAACTTAGAAGTAATTTGGGATAAATTAATCCAGTTAGTGACGGCAACCAGTGTGATTTAACATGTCCAAAATAAAAT
>JAOTQH010246887.1:0-12223 GCA_025631255.1 Cornus kousa | reverse complement strand
GTCCAAAGCTACTTGGTACGTATTATAAAATGACAAAAACACTTTTTTATTTTTTTAAAAAAAGGTGGAGAAAGAATCCAAATTTTTGTCAGATTTTGCTGGCAAATGAAGCCCGTGAAGCAACGACTAGTAATGTTTCAATTTGTGAATCATTCAAAGCCAAAGATGTAAATAGGGACCACACATATAGTTGACCACCCTTCAGAAGCTTGTCACGTGAGTTCTCCTTTTTTTAAAAAAAATTATTATTTTTTTTATTATTCATTTTTAGATTAAAGGAGAAAGAAAAGAAATAAATAATTATATAAAATAATAATTTAAATCTATATTCAAAATCTAACTCACAATTTTTTCAATCAGTGTTACTTGCTTTGGCTGTGTAACTTAAATTTATCATGTCTGCTTGTCTTATTAAGGATTATATATATATATATATATATATATATATTCAAAAACTGATATCGGCGGAGTAGTGGGTGATAAAAAGACGTTAAAGCTGTCTATGTCAACTTTTCTTTTTTTCTTTTTTCTTTTTCTTTTTCTTTTTTTTTTTTTTAATTTTTTTGGGTGAAAGTGGAAATGTGCTACAAAAAAGGGAACCACGATTGAGCAATCAAAACACATATCTTGTAAAATTACCAATATGTCCTAATTGCAAGCTAATTGGAAGCTAATTGGTATCCCTTGAAATGATTCACTTCACTTGGCACACTAAAAACTCAAAGGAAGTTGATCATTAACATTTTTTCCTTGTCCTCCTAAATGGCCTGTGCTATTGTCAATGCACTAATACCTAAACTCATTGGCACAAACACTTTCTGGTCCAAGGATAAGAAAGATGAATGAAGGGCATTTCAGCTCCACAAATGCTATCATTTTATAACCAACCACTGGACATAAAATTCCTTGTGCAGTGAAGGAACTACATACAAAAATAAATGAGGTTACAATATCTGACAATATGCAAGATGCTCACAACATAGGATATGTTTTACCCAAGAGTTCTAGAGTCCGAAAACTTCAGTCATTCGGTATACGCTGATCAAACCATCTTGGTTGATTTCAAGTGGAAATTAGTTATCCTTCCAAATAAAATGACAGCAAAGATGGTGACCAAGTATGATTCGATCGGAGATATTCAAAAGGAGTTGGCTAGAAGATATTCAAAAGAAGTTGGCTAGGCCTAACCAGCAAAATTTAGAAAGACTTGACCAGATAATCAATAAAGTCAATTTCCCAACCTCAAATTTCTCCTGTAGTTTATTTCAGCTGCCCAACTCTTTCCTATTTCAGTTTGAAATTTTCCTGCAAATTAATAAAAATAAAAAGCACGAATAAACTCAGTAGCTACAGATAAGATTACGCCAGCATTATACAATTATATACCGCTTAAAACAAATTAATTCTCAATTTTACCAGCAGTTGAAAGGAAAAACTCATCCAGCACCTTCCCATGTTCTGCCACAATAACATACGATAAAAGATCAGATAGTTCACCAATGTTAACACAAACTATTCAGCTGTCTGAACTTCAAAGATATACAATGGCGAAAAAAGAAGAAGCAAATATGCTTGTAGCAAAATTGCTCTCTAATTCAAGGCATCATATTTTCATCAAGCATTTGAAAAAAAAAAAAAAAAAGAAGAAGAAGAAGAAAAAACTATATCAATGACTCGAGACATACATACTAAACATTTTAGTTGGTATCATATGAAACTGATAATTCATTAGTTATAAAATTTGCAACTCTGTAAATCTTATTCTGTTATTGTGAGCAGAGGCATGTCTATATAGACAGAAGTGGGGTATCAGGTGGTGACAAGAGTTGTTCGACACTGAAGCATGGTGGGAGTCAGCTTTTCACTGCCATGTTATACCCATCTCCACCAAAGAAAAAGGGATACTAAGATGGGGAAAAAGGCACCTACCAAAGAACGGTCGTCTCCGGCCACCTGATCTCACATTCCTCTTTGCTATGTGGTATAATGTCAAGCTTGTGCTTAGCTTGGTTTTGATCTCTACATTCATCTTTTAGTTTTGCTTGACCCAAAATTTAAAATTTATTTCCGTCTCACTGTTGAGCTGCACCAAAGCTACCATAAATTCCCTCTATTGCAAGTTTAGGGGATCTTGGAGCATTCTGATGGTGGCAGAGATTCGCAACTGATGTGAACGAGGAGAAGGTCGGTGTGAGCAGGTAATGAAGTTTTATCGAAAGGGAAGAATGAATTGTAGAGAGAAAGAGTTGGGCAGAGAAGACAAAATAAGGGGTTAAAGGGAGGGAATGCTATTCTATCTTCTTTATGTTAAAAGTATTAGACCAACTTAAGGATAAAAAAGTAAAATTACAAATTCTATTAACGGCATCTAACATCAATGAGATGTTGTCAGTTTTCAAAAATAGGGGATATTGTTGCAATTTCTATAAACCTCAGGGGAGGAAAACATCGTAGTCATCATTCTTGCCTTGACCCCAACTGAAGGAGGTAAGGGTCATTTATGCCAAAAAAAAAATCTTCTGTTCCCAGCTCAGGGATCAGACAATTCAATTTGAGTTGAAATGTACCACTTTCATGACCAAAAACTTACCCTTTTCATATTCCAATGCTTGCAGAATCATTTCAACCTGAAAAAGTATTGAAATTGGTTAGAGAAACATGTAAAACAAGAAGGTAGACCAAATAATTTATTAAAGCAGTGGACATATGTGTATTATATGCACCCCACAAACCCAAAATATATATATATATACAAAAAAAAAAGTTATAACTCCTTGGATTGTCTTTACAATCTTACACAGCAACCCATATAAAGATACCAATAATTTAGAAATAAGATCGAAGTACCAAAAGCTTTAGTAGACGTCATGAATATACAGAAATTTTAGTTGAGTAGTCCTGGTATTTTAAAACTTGTTAATATAACCTTCAACTCTTTGCTAAAGGGTTCGGACATTCCCATCAATAAACATGATGTCTTCATTATTTCGGGAGAGTAATATAAAAAAGAGGCATTTGAGAACCTTCATTTCAAAGCTACATGTAATTTCAAGCTAACCACATTAATGATGATTATAAGAGTAATAGAGCTTCAAACTTCAGCCTTAAGGTGGCAGAATATTGCCTCTCAAAAAGTTATACCACCCAATAATCCAACATGTGTACAAAGAATGGATGCGAAGTTGAGACAATCAAATATCATTTGGAGGAGAAACAAACTATTGAAGAGTTAATAACCTCAGCTTGCTCTTGCTTGTATTAGGTACTATAGACAAAAAAAAAATAAAATTGGGCTTCTTCTTCATTTTATTTCATTTTTATTTATTTTACAACGAGTTACTGCTAATTTCTAGTATCACAGAGGAAAGTCCTAATAGATTTACATCAGAATTACTTTCAGAATAGTTTTTGAGTGAAAAAAAAACACTGGAAGCTTAAAATGTCAGTGCATTCAATCAATGCAGTCTAACATGGAAAATAACAGAGAAATCCAATCTAATTAGAATGTCAGCATATGATAAAATTTCTTCAGTATGAACCACATCAAACCATGAGAAAAAAATCATCCATGGGCTTCTTTCTGCATTGCAATACATAAGAAATTACAAGCGAATGGCATTGTATAAATCCAATAAGTCCTAAGCCTATTGGTTTTGAAAAAACAGTTGGAATGTCATATGAATGCTAACAGGTGCATACTTTGTCAAAATCTTTCACAAGATTAGCCTCCAAGGAAGAATTATTTTCATACTCCGTCCATAGCTCTTTAATCTCATCAGCTGCAAAAAAATATGACATTGAGTTACAACTAAGTTGTTGTAAACTACAAGAAATCCAAGAGAGTGATTACTAATGAGTACCCCTCATTCCTCCACCAAGAACTTTGCACATTTCATCTAAAGCTGCTTGCTCCATTCGGCTCTTTTCTTCCTTAGGCACACCATCAGATGGTGTTATATCTCCAACAATGGCTATACAAGTCCAAAAATGCATCTCAAACTCCGACTCCCAAAACCATAATACCAAGGTAACTAGTTAAAATTAAGAAATCGCAAGTCACCAAACAACAGAAATGGTGTAAAGAAAACGAAGAATGTGAAGTCATCAACCAATACTTTTGCTGCAAAAATTAAACAAGAAGTTCTAAATTTTGAAATCCATCCAACAACAAAAGCATATTGTACCTCTTTTAGGGCCTGTTTGGCAAACGTTTTTGTTGTGTGTTTCTTGATGCGGGTGGTGTACTGTAGCAAAGCAAAACATGGCAACATGTTTGGTAGCTAGTTATGGCCATTTGAACAGTACCCCTTATTTTTTTGAAAAGAGGCCCGAAAAGGAAACAGCTTCCTAATGTTTCACACTATAGTCCAAACAATTGTAGTGGGCCTTTTTAACTAGCCATAATGTCACTCAGTCGTGCAACACTTTGACGTTATCAAACACGTTTTCATGTTTTTGCTTCCAAAAATCTTGCAACAAATTTTACGTTACCAAACATGCTTCCAATCACAAATGGACACAAACCACAACAAACATGTTCCTTTTTCGGATGAAAACGGAAACACAAATCGACAACGGTTTCAAAACAAGCCCTTAGAGTTTAATAAGTGAAATATACAGCATAAAAAGATTATCATATTCTAGGATCTGAAGAATGGATCACACTTGCTGTAAATGTAGTAAAACATCAAGAACGTGTATACAAAGAGATGAGAAAAAAAGAGGCAATTATTAGCACCACACCAATGAGTTTATATGGCATCACTATTAAGAGGAGAGGGAGCATCACATTTTATAATTTATCAGCATTTAAATCCAGAAAGAGAAGTTCAAACACTCCATTAATTATTAGAAACATTTGGGATGCCAAAGCTTAATCTACTACTCAAATTACCAACCAATGTGTGTGCGCACACACACGTGTACTCAAGTCAACTAAACTCTCATGAAAGTGTACATCAATATACAATAAGTATTAGTAGATCTGGTCCAAATGCAAAATACCTAATTAACTCACCATGATCAAGAATCAGCATTCTTAACAATAAGTGCAAGTCATTGAAAACGTAAATTTTTAGAGGACTCCACTTTTCAGGCTTGTAAGTTTGAAATTGCTGCATTTACTAGTGTATCCCTCTTTTGAATTTAGACACAGCACTGTGTAAAGCTATCTAAGGAACATTCCATGTGTATGTAACTTTGATTTCATTAGAGCGTTTTAATGTATAAAGATTGAATCTTTGAATGAAAATGAGAGCTTTGAGTTAAGCTTATTCGAGTTACCTTTGAAGTCACAAAGAGTGTTTTAATATTCAAAGATTCAATCTTTATACATTAAAACACTCTAGTGACTTCAAAGTTACCTTGATTGATATTAAATAGACCAAGTGATGGTAATATGGATAAAACATGTAAAAACAATTTAAAGCTCTCATAATGGGGAAATTAATGAGCTATAGTATTGCATCTGCTAATTCTTAACATAAAATAAAATTTAAAAAAAAAATTAAAAATTATTATTACAAAATAATAAAACATCAGTGACTCCATATCCTTATTTGTTTTGTATTTGGTCCATAGTCATCTTATCAGTCATATCTGCTGTTGGAGAACAGAGACTGCATTGGAATTCCTCTAGTAATTTTTTTCCTCAAAGGGAAGTTCCATTTACTTTGCCTTTGGTTCATAAACTATATGCAAACAAATCCTTTTCTTTTCTTGAAGGTACATCTTTTAAATCTGTCTTTCTCAGAGACAAATTAATTTTCATGGAAATATCATCCGTACATTATCGTAGTTAACCAGTTTAATAGAATTGCAGATTTATTAAATCTTTGGAACAATTTTTGTTCTGTCAATTATTTTAATAGAGTCTACATTATGTCACAGTTCAAGCACTTGATCCCACCAAAAAAAAAAAAAAAAAACTTCAACAAATGGGGTAGCTTTCCCCCGATATAAAGAATATTGCATGCTGAAAAACAGTATCAGCTAATATTAAATCAGTTGCTTTAGTAGTTAGATTTATGAACATTCTCTCTAAAAAGAGATGAGCACTACAACTGGGAAAAAAGAAGAAGAAATGAAATGACATTAAAGACAATAGTCAAGGTGAAATGACATTTTGTTTGTGCCCACCCATAACCCCCCAACTCCTCTTCGTGGAACGGTTTCTTATGGTATAATCTGGAGTCTGCCGACGAAACCTTTGTTCGTCTGTATAACCTTAATCGTAATAACATCTTATTGGATCCATATGACTGATCAATAATTGAGTGAACCAACAGGAAGTTTTGTGACAGAAGTCAATTAAAAGAAGATGGAGGAGAATAGGTCAAAGGTCCATAACTCCCAAGCAACTTCAACATTACATTAGCACTACCAAAGACACCCTAAATTGAGCCATATCTCTTAAGGAACTACCAAAACCAGCTGGAACATACTTCATAGTAGACCAGGCAGTTCAACATAATGAAAAAAATTATTTCAACATAATGTTACCTATTGAAAAATAAATAAAGATCATCGTATTGCAGCATTGATACAGCAAATTAGTGAAGTGACAAACTTTCCATCTTCATGTTAAAGAAAGAACTATTCATGGATGATTATTATTGAACACAGCATATCAAGATATCAGAAACATTATAGAATCAAAGGAATACCTTCCGCCATGTCATGCACAATTGCTATCTTGATACACCTATTAAAATAAAAACAAGAAACAGAAAATTTTAAGAAATTCCTTAACTGGAAAGAAGCTAAGTGAACAAAGGATACTCATTACAACTAAAGACAGCCATATAGTTGACTAAGGGAAAAAAAAAGATTTTGGGAAACCTATGAACTATTTACTGCTGATAGTGGACTAAGGGCACTCCAGAGATTAGGTACTGGGAACCTTAGGAAGCCTATGTGACCACAACCATCCAGACATCTTTCATATAAGGTCACAGCCTGGGCTTAGTCACCAACTTAGGTGATCAGAAAGCACCTAAGCAAAATCTGGTTCAGATACAGACTCACCTAGTTCAAACAGTTTAGTCTGCTCTCAATTCATTTACTGTTTGAGTGTATCACTTTAAGGGCTGTTTACCACAAGATGGTCCTTCACCTTTAATTCATATATAATATGCCGCCTCTTGTTTCATATACCAAGCAGACAATAACCTAGTCATCCCCTTCCCCCATTGAAAATAACAAAGTTATTACCATAAAATTTGTAATAGGGATCTCATTTACTAAACACACCCTACAGAAAAAAAAAATTCATCTCGGTTTCCAAACCTTCTGTAAGGTATCAATGGCCAAAAGCACATTAAAAATTATCCCCCCCTCCACCCACATACCAGAGTTTATTATATACATTATCTCCTTCTTCATTTTTTTTCATTGTGGAAGATTGTAATAGGATGTGTGTCTAAGCAACACCAAGGGATTATTCACTTGAGGGTGGGGGTGGAAGACTGAGTTGGTTGTGATCAGAAGTTATAAAGGGCTGCGGGTTAATGGGCCTTTAGTGTAAGTTCCAACTTTATGCGATTAGGTTCTTACAATTTAATGTCAAATTGTGATTTTGATTCATATTACAGTACATAATGGACGACAATGTAAAGAGGAAGTGAGGAAGTGTTTGGCCCACAGAAGTAAGAAGCCCTCTGCTCCTACTATATAGAATAGATATGGTTTTGAAAAGTCAAAACTTTTACAATTGGAGGACAGTTAGAACATCCTTCACAATCAAGCATGCAACCGTTCTTTCATCTTATAAAACCACAAGGTGAGAAAAAAAAGTCTTAACGAATGACCGTTTTATTTCATTTTAAGATATTACGAAAAAAAAAAATCAGGTTAACAAGCTTGAAAGTATAAAGAGCAGAAGTCTCCATGTCCAACCTTTCTCTGTTGACACCAGGAAGGTCACCAACAATTAATGCCATCAATGCCATGCGGTACATGTGATCAGCAATAGACTCAGGACCTTTTATCCCATGATTGATCCATCCCTTCCGCTTTGTGCTCTACAAGAGAGAGAGAGAGAGAGAGAGAGAGAGAGAGAGAATTCCTATTAAAAGATCACAGAAGCTTCCATATAAAAAGATGATTCATGGAATCATAATATTTGGGTCTCCATGACATAAAGTACAACAAATCTAAAAGATGAAAAAAGCACAGAACCAAATATCCAAATGCACCATATAAATTAAGTTGCTGCAACAAAAGCCAGTTTAATGCCACACATCCGGCACCTTCAGAAGACAAAAAAAGGTCGTTGACTCTTCCTTCTTCTGCACACCATTTAGCTAGAATAATTTAATCATACTACCACAGCTCAGCCTGAGTCACAATGAGACTCTTTGTCACTGCATTGGCATAGAAGTATTTACCTATAAAGGCCATTGCTGCAATTTCTCTCCCTAAAAGATAATTAAGTTTTAGAGAGGTGGTTTTTAACTTCCAAAAAACCATCAAATGAAGGAGAAGCAAGATTGCTTCACCTTTCTCAATTAATATGGACCAACACTGACTAGCCTCTTTTAGTCACATTGTAGGACTCAATATTTTAATCCCGCAGAAGGATGTGCTGCTAAAGGAAGGTGAAACCCATGGAAGGATATGCGGAGAGAGAATAATTAGACCCTAAGAGGTGGTCCCTACAAACTACTAAATACTAATGATGCAGCCAACCATGAGACCATGTGAATAATTGTGCAACTGCAAACGAGTCATTCACCATCTGAATCAATTTTTGCGTTATTAAAGGTTTTTGGACACAAAACAATAGAATCCAATAAAGTTCAAGCAAGCATCACAGGTTAAGGAAACAATTGCATATGGGATCGTGTGATGAGGCGACAGAAGGGTTGGTATCAACCCTCATTCCTTCAGGTACTAAAGTCCGTGTGAGTAACTATATCTCAAATTAGCGAGATCTAAAGCTGTTAGTAGCGGATATTCATTTCATTCCCAGCAGCGTTGTGCGTAATTAATAGCATTAACCAGCCATCAATCACCCTATCTTATCCCTGAAAACTAAACCTTTGATGCTAAAACCTTAACCATATATCCCCCACCAATATTAGTACCTAAAAGCTTGGCTTTGTGCTTGATGCCAAAAAATTCCTGAAATCTAAATCCCCATATTTTACACAAAATTCATCCCCGAGCGGCCGAGCTTCAACAAATTCGATCCTAACCCATTTCAAAACCGTGTATTAACCTTCAGAATCACCCCTAAGAACCATATGGCAGATTCCCAGTCAACTAATTTGACAAGTTCAATCCATGACAATTGTATAACCAGAAGTAAAAAAGATTGACTCCCCTAAGCCTTACAACCATTATGCGTACCAGGGCACACATGTATTTGTATCTCAATGCATTCTAAATTTAGGTCACAGATCTCAAGAGGCAAGGCCCTGAATAAACGTCACACGCCCTATGGACAAAATCCTCAACATGCTCAAAGAACACTTCCTTCCTGTACATGAAAGGATCAATGTAGACACCAACTCTCACCAAACTGAAAAGGAACTTCAAATTGGACACCAATATATGTGTCAACTGACAACCTTATCATCGTGCTTTGATGGGCTTACATCAATCATTGAAGTTTGCAGGCTAGTAATTTGAAGCCTACAGTGGAATGCAACACTGATGACCAGTTTTTAACAAGTTAACATCACCACCCATATCCATCCTATATATCTTTCTTTCTTCAATTGAAAAAAGATATGATGGTTGACAAAATTAATTTTCATGCGTAACTAAATTCTCATTTGAATCGTGGCACCATAACCCAACCACAAGGCATTCTGGGTTTCTCTAAGGAATTTGGCACACCAAACTCAACCATTTGATTGCAACGCTAAAGGACCTATTTCTTGATTCTGTTTTTGTTTAGGTGGTAGCCTAAGTTTTGGGAATTGTTTAGATAGTTATAGTTGACTAATTTGAGTCTTTATTTTTCTGAGTCCCTTTACTAAAGAGCTCTTCCGCGATAGCGTTATTCAGCGCATGGTGTCAGTGAGTTTGAGTATTTAAGGATAATTTCCGGAAAGAAATCATACCAAAACTCAGAACCTCGTATTGATACAATGGCAATGAACACCGGCATTTGGGACAGCACTAGACACCCTTATTTAACCAATTATTGCGCACTAAATGCAACGTCCCATACAAAACACCATTCTGTCTGTTTGTACCTCAAATTTCCTACTATTGGAAATTCCCTCGACTACAAATTTACAATCAGAATTGTCCTATCATGACAATAAATCAGCATTTGAAACATCCAATAAAAAATAAAAATAAAAGTAAAACTGGAAAATTCAGATCAAACCAAATCAAACACATGCAACCCAACAAAATAACATTTCGCAGCACACATATATACACAAATACCTTAAGGCGATGGCACAGAGTGAGAAAATCAATGGCCGAAGACGAAGACGAAGACGAAGCCGAAGCTTGGGTATCATCCAAATGGGTCGATCTCTTGGACCCGGATCCGAAACCATCCACATTGGAGATCGACGATACGTTTCCAGAGTCGGAATTAGGGTTTTGGGAACGAACCGACACGAGCCTCGGACTGGGAAGTTCATTGAAAAAAGCGAACTTTAGCGAGGTCCGTTGAAAACAAGAGGGGAGGCTACGATTCAGTGGGAGTGAACAGTGAGACGATGAAGTGAGAGAAGAGGGATTCACTGCCATTGTTGCTACTGGTGCGCTGAAAACAAGTCTTATTTCGAAAATAAGTGAAATTTGCTATTGCTTTTTGTGTTTCTGTTTCGAGTTCGTACAGGGGAGAGAGAATTGGCCCGCAATTTTTTTCGGGCGTGTGAATTCTGGTCTTAAAAATGAGAGAAAAACCTTCACTCATTTATTTTACTTTTATTTTTATTTTCTTGAAAAACTTAAAAGCAAAATTGCGCCCGAATGTTTAGTCAGTTTGGTTGGAGATGGAAGGAAAAGAAAGGAAATGTAATGTAATGGAAGGAAATAAAATGTGATGTTTGATCATACATCATTGAATGAAAAGAGAGGAAATTGAGGGATTTCAATTGATTCACAATTTAGATATCTTGGTTAGTTTTGTTATCCTTCCAAAGCAAATAGAATGAATGAATTTTTAATAAAATTTTATTAATATCAATTTCACTATTATTTTAATTATTTTAAATATCAGTCTCAAATATTCATTTTCACTTTTTTCTTAAAAATATGAAAAAAAGACATCTTTATCCCTAATTTTTTTTATCATATTTATTCCAAAATATCAGATAACCTAAATGACTATTATACTCCTAATTCTCTCTCCTATATCATGCTTCTGTCTCTCTCTCCTCTACAGATATAGCTTTACAAGTCACATTCTACTGACTCTTATATTTTCATGGACAATAATTATAAATGGATTAAAAAATTAATTTGACACCAACAATCTCACACATTTAATCTCAGAACTGAAATTATTGGCGGGTCTATCTAAAGCTTTTCCGGTTGATGTCGCTGAGGCTCTAAACTTTTTCTCTTTTTGGATCTCGGTTGGATCACCTTGATAAACAGACGAGGGTTGAAGCCTTCGGTTGTATCAGTGAATAGGTTTTTGCCGATGGTCATGGAGTCTGTTGATGTGTATATTACAAGGACCCTAGTACTGTAATCTGTAATTCACAAAAACTCAAAAATGGATTAAAAAAATATAAAATCAGGGGGTGTGTAAAATACCAAAAGTCTTGATTTAATTGCTATTTTAAGGCTTATCATGGGTTTAATTTGAAAAGGAAAAGCTTGGAGAATGTAAAAATGGTGGAATTAGGGTGCGAAGTTGGCGAATGTAAAAATGGGGAAAACGGATATGGTGACCGCGGGGATGGCAAACACGTGTATGGTAGTGGAGATGATAGCATGGGAAACTGCAATTGAGCCACATAAGCTGATATTGGGATTGCGTGGGCAATGGCAGCGATGTTGGGTTGAGATTGGGATTGGGATTGTGTGGGCGGTGACGACGGATGTCTGTATGGGTGGCGGTGGCGGCGGATTTCTGTGTGTGTATATCTATATATATATGTATGTCTCTGCATATATATATATATATATATATATATATGTCTCTGTGATACCCCCGGATCTCCGGATGCGGGCTGGCCAGGCCCACGCCCGACTACCCGAGGATATCAAACAAATCAGCAATTTAACGAACACAGAATACAAT
>JAOTQH010246869.1:0-12224 GCA_025631255.1 Cornus kousa | reverse complement strand
A
Organism: Cornus kousa; assembly: GCA_025631255.1. Classification (NCBI taxonomy): domain Eukaryota; kingdom Viridiplantae; phylum Streptophyta; class Magnoliopsida; order Cornales; family Cornaceae; genus Cornus; species Cornus kousa. Next base: position 12,223 of record JAOTQH010246869.1, on the reverse strand, counting down.
TAATGCTTTACCATTCATGCACCCAGTTTCTAACATGTGCAATATGTTAACAGATCAAATTCATATAACAAACTTCTACTGAACATTAGATATCAAAACAATTGGTGTCAAACATAATTTTACTTTCTCACCACAACTTTTATATAACATATGTCAACAAGTTCTTATATACAACATCACATAATTTCACTTTCTACACTACTATAATGAATTACCATTAATGAAACTTTTTTCAAACATGTGGCATATGTTGCAATAACAAATACATCTAATATAATTCAATGTTAAATTAGATATGCAAACAATTGGTGGAAAACATAATTTGAACTTCACATCACAACTTTTTTATAACATATGACAACAGTTTTATAAATACAATATCACATCTTTTACCTAACTATTCACATAAAATTTACATTTACACTACTATAATGCTTTACCATTAATGCAACCATTTTCTAACATGTGCCATATGTTAACAAATCAAATTCATATAACAAACTTTAACTGTACATTAGATATCAACACAATTGGTGTCAAACATAATTTGACTTTCTCATCACAACTTTTATATAACATATGTCAACAAGTTCAAAAATACAACATCACATATTTGACCTAACACATAATTTACAAATTTAATTAGACACTAGTATAATGTATTGCCATTAATGGAACTTTTTTCAAACATGTGGCATATGTTGCCATAACAGATACATCTAACATAATTCAAGTTTAAATTAGATGTGCAACAATTTCTGGCAAACATTATTTTACCTTCACCGTACAACTTTTTTTTAACATATGTCAACAGTTTTATAATTTCAACATCACATCTTTCACCTAACATATCCACATAAAATTTACTTGTGCACTACAACTGTACACTTCATATGAAAATAATTGTTAAAATACATATTTTAACCTTAGCAACACAACTTTTCTATAACATAGGTCCACCATTTCATAAATACAAAATCACATCTTTCAATATTCGGGATATACAAAAACTATTCTACAATTTCATTCAAACTGAAAAGTAAGAAAGTTTAGGATTGAACAAAGCTAAAACAGATAAATATCAACATAACATTGTCACAAAAAGAAGCTTCAAAATGATATATGCATATACAATTTTAATCTTTTATTATAACTCATGACTAATAGAGTTAATTCACAAATAAAGTTATTTCATAAAGGCTAAAACAGATAAATATGGACATATCATAGGCACAAGAATAAGCTTCGACGTCTGGTATATGCAAAAACTGGTATCATAGGGTTTATTCAGAAATAGAGAACAAAGCTAAAATAGATAAATAGGAACATAAAGTACGCACAAGACCAAGCTTCCCAATTATCGGGTTGCCTGAAAATAAGATGAATTCATGCTCATCAGGACAAATAACCCAACCTTCAGATTTTTGGATTACCAATAATCACCACCGGATTTGATATATCATTATGAATAAAGTTACAATAAATTTAAAATAACAACCTAATACTTATAATGATCAGAGCTTGAGCTTCTCGTCGGAGTGGTAGACTGGAGCTTCGGCTTCCTACCAGAATGGATGATCGGAGCTTTAACAAACTACCGGAATGGATGATCTGAGCTTCAGCTTCTCGTCAGAAGACCTGATCAGAACTGTAGCTTGTCGCCGGAATGTATGGTGATTTTGTCGAACGGAGCTTCTGAATAAGGACCTTATCTTCAGAAATCTTTGTGTGTCTAAACAGGGACATTCTCTTTAGAAATCTTTCCCTTTATGTGTTCTCGTTTTTGGTTGCCTTCTTGCTTGGTTTCCCTTTCCAGAGTTGTGGAACATTTGCAAAGCAGAGGCATACAACAGACGCATATATCTGTATATATATGTATCAGTTTTGGGGGCAATCTGAATTTTGATTTTGGGGGGAATTTTAAGTTAAAAATGAAATATTTCAATTTGTATCATGGCTACAAAAACTATACAGATCGTCTCCAAGATACAAAAATGACGTATGCCTCTGTATTTTGTTAAACTACAGTGAAACAACAAGTTACCTGCCTTGCCATATCAGCGCGAGGCCCAGGACTGGACTGGTTCCAGTGAGAAGCTAATGGAGAGGATTTTTTTCCCAATATAAGAGATTAGGGTTAATTTAACTGAACAAATTCCCTTGGCATTCCATCCTAGCAAAGCTCTTTCACCAACTTTTGTTGAAAGATACCAATGAAATTTTGTACAAATCATTTTCTCAATGTAATTGTAGGTACAAACTAAAATGGGTTTTATTAGTAAAGTTTGACTCATGTTTTATTACTCACCCTCGTTGCCGTTAATGAGTTGATCCTGAACCAACCTTGGAGCTCTGCAATTTTGTAAATATAATGACGCTAACAGCTTGAATCAATGAGAGGGAGTTTAATCCGATCGTGAAATTAAGCGGTTCCTTTATTTGCTATAATCTCTTTCCTTCTATGGCACAAAAGAATACAATTGTAGAAATCACACATCACATAATTTTTTTATTTGTAAGAAAATTAGTATGGCCTATTGGTGGTGATGGTGATCGTGTTGATTAGTGTGTATATGTGTGACAGGTGGCAATGGATATTTTGGTCACTTAACATTGGTTCCATATAGGTTTTAAAATAAAAGGCATTAAAAAATGAGGGTAAAAAGGTCATTCCACACTCATTTTAACGATGTTAGTAGCAGATGTTTTTAGGTGATATTTGGCCAAACCTGAGAGGGGTGTCAGTTAAATTAACCTCATAACTTATATCATCTAAAATTAGAATTTTATTGATAAATAGTTCAACTATCAGTTCTGGCCTAATTTTCATTTATAAGTACTTTAGTTTGATGTTTTCGATCTAAAAGTTTAAGTTATTAGGTAGTTATAACATTCAACCCTATATGTTCAAAATTCTTTCCATTCAGATTTTATGTGGGATAATAACTCATAACATTCTTCCGACCCAAATTTGCATAGCTCTCATTGCGATTGATCCATCCTGTTTATCTGTCCACTCTAATGGTGGGGGACCTAGTACCCGACCCAAACACCTCTGTGCGAGTGCTTGGCGTGTTACTAAATCAATGATTGGACTTGCTCTTATATCATTTATCACAAATCAATAAATTTAAACAGAAAAAAAGAGTAAACTTGTTGAATAAATTAATACTCCGTATATCTTTTGCTTCCTAACAGGTAGTTCCTATTTCAACTCCCTGTCCCCACAATCATTTTTATTAGAAAAATAATATTGTGAGTTGAAACCCAATTGATTCGAGCCAACCTGTTTTGTATAGAAACAAGCACTTTTATTAAGAATTGGTTGGTTCAGTTGTGAATTTCGAACATATCAATAAGTGGTGTCTCAATAACGGTAGAAAACATTCTATTGTTAATTAGTCGATTCGGCGAACTACGAATTGACACCGGCCAATTTTATCATGTAATACACATTATTATATTTGGACTATAAAAATTGTTATGATGAAAAGAAAAAAGACTTCATTTAAATATGAAGAAGATCTAGATATGATAATTGAAATGAGATCTTCTTCTGGTCAGTGCATGACTTCATTTGATATTCTTGATCAATAATAATTGAATAATGCTTGCCTTTGGTCGCATAAAAAGAAACTTCCTTCTTATGTTAAGGTGACCCAATAAAATTTCAACATGTGTTAAAAATTTTAAGACAAAAAAAAATAATGACTGCAGATAATAAAAACTCATCCCCTTACTCTTTCACACCAACTCCTATCCCCTTACTCTCTCACACCAACTCTCCTTGCATTAATAGAAAAAGAAAAGAAGTGTCCCTCTCCTATTGTAAATATACATTTACACACATATCTATATATGTGTGTGTATATATATATATATATATATTTATGTGTATTGATTCTTCTCTTAAATTAAGATCACTGTTTAAAATAATGAAATCAAATTTAACCCACTAATTGTCGGTTGATATATATATATGTATACATCATACCTATTTCAAAATACAGAGTCGTTTGAAAGCAAAAATGGGGCAAATTGATTGCATAAGGATCTCGAAGAGGAGGTTGTGGTGGTCGGGAAGTGATGAAGTGAAATTTTGGAGAGAGAAGAATTGTTCAATTCTTTCGTGTATCCAAGAGGAATGGGGTTAATCAGATCAGGGTCCCAAGGGTACATTCGTCCTTTAATTTTGATGGCAAAAAGTCTTTAAATTTGATCTCACGATTTTAAACAATAATCTTAATTTAAGAGAAGATTAAAAATATATATATACATACATATATAGATATGTGTAGATGTATATTTACAATGGGAGAAGAATACTTTTCTTTTTCTATTAAAGCAAGGAGAGTTGATGTGAAAAAGTAAGGGGATGGATTTTTATTATCTACAATCATTCTTTTCTTTTGTCTTAAATTTTTTAAGAAATATTAAAATTTTATTAAGCCACCTCAATATAAGAAGGAAGATCCTTCTTATGCAGTGTAAGGCAAACATTGTCCATAATAATTACCGTGCATGACGTCATTCGATATTCTTGATCAATAATAATCACCCTGCAATCTTAGGCATAGATAGAACCGCAGCGTATGGCGCCCAAAAGAGATTAATTTACCTTATATATCAAATTTTCCACTTCGTTTGGGGATATATATATATATACACACACATACATGGAATGGACCCAAAGAACGCATGCCACCCCCACAGTCTTCATTTATGGCCCCACTAATCTTCTTATATAAACTTATAACCCCGAAATTATCTTATTTTAAAATTTTCTCTATTTTTTTATTTTCTTTCATTCTTACTCCTCTTTTTCAATGTATATATATTTTTATTCTCTACAAAAAAAATAAAAAATAAATAAAAATTGCATTCCCTTATTCAATCAAACTCTTTTTTTTCCCCCTTCAAATTCCTCTATTTTTTTTTCTTATTTTTTTTTTCTTCACTTGTTTTTATTTTTATTTTTAAAACCAATATAATGTAAATACCAATTTTTTTTAATTATGAATCATTGTGTAACAAATTAGTTACCAATCATATTTTTGTTTAAGAATAAATCACACACACACACACACAAAGTTACGTTTTTAGAAATGAAAAATAGAACTTTTTGCCAAAAAAAACCCTTAATATCCGTATTTTATGTTTTTTAATTATTTCTTATAACAATTATTTTTTTAAGTATTAAATACTATATGAATGTTACTTAATGCACTATACACTCACGGAGGCTGGATGTAAGGGAAGTGGGGGCAAAAATGAATTTTGTGGGGGCAATACTGTATTTTTTTAGTAATTTTAGTAGGGACAAATGTAATATTTTATGAGTATATTACTGAAAATGACTAAATTATAAGAGTAAAATATTAAAAAAAATAAAAAAAATCAGTGGGGGCAATTGCCCCCACACCCTTGAACGTGCATCCATCTCTAATACACTGCATTTCTATTGTTATTATCTTACTGCACTATTAAATGATTTATTATTATTATTATTATTATTATTTGTTTAATACATTGCCCTGGCTCCCGTCCCTTTCTATTTCAACTAAAGGTAGCATGAGAATCAAATTGGTGGTTATTATTTGTATTCACTCTGGTGCTAGAGGCCAAAGCTCCAGCTTAAAGATCAGAAATGGATGCAACTGACACAAAAACTACACCAGCCTTCTCAATTCCACAATTGAATGTAATCTAAGTTATACTGTACAAGTAGTTGATTCCAAGCATTGTAATTGACAAAATGCACAAATATGCTAAACTTATAATAATTATAACCGAATCTCATGTTTGACTTTGGACTAAATTTCTTTCAATCCAAATTCGAATAGCCGATTCAATACTCTCAAATATAGCATTGGTGAGTTTATTAAAAATTTCTTCAATTTTCTCATTTACTCTCTTTGTACAAAAAAAAAAAATGTTAAGATTACTAGCTAGTATGCATCCCCACTCCCCCTTTTTTAACCAAAAGATATGGTGATCAAATCATGCTATACTTGCGTCTTTTATACTTACTAAACAATACAAGAAATCGATTTATTCATTTAATTCCTAGTAACATCATTTCTATCCCTTTTATCTTCCATTTTTTTCAACTTTCCTTATTTTATATTAAAGGAATATTCATTACTCTACACTACAACTGGTCCAAAATATGAATAGTGAATGACGTAATTCTCCTATCTAGCATAGTAGTTATTATTATTATTTTTTTCATGACAAGAAATACACAGTTGCACACGCCTTGCCTTGCCCACACCCAAGCTCGAGTTGATAATGGGAAATATCAGAAAGAACAAAGGCTACATAGTAAAATCAATTTAACATTTGAAAGAAAAAAAAATACCACTAAATTATAGGTGAAGCAAAAAAATTAAAAATAACTGGTGCACGGATTGAGGTGTCACCTCATGAGCTCATAAAAGATCACCGGTGAAAAAACAATAATCTAATTAGGTGTGATTTTGTATCATTGAAAATAGAGTTAAAATTTGAATAAGAAATTCACTTATTGTTAATTCAGATAAATATAAAAAGAAATTTCAATTTATAAGTAACGTTCAAAAACTTCAAGAGTTGCAGTTCAATTTTTTGAATTTTCATTTCTTAATTTCAAGTTTTATTGAACAACTCCAACATTTTGTTTCTTTGCTGGAATCTTAAAAAGAAAATGAAAAGAAAAAAATTTAAAAACTTTTTGAGAAAAAAGAAATAAAAGAATAATGAATTCTAACTCTTTCCCTCTATTTAGCCCTTTAACCTGAAGGAAAAAGGAAAGACTGTCTATCTTCAAAAATTTATGAAGAAGCTTGAATGGAGAAATTTTAGAGTTTCATTTGAGATTCGGATTACTTTTTTTGTCATTTCATCTCATGTCGCATTGTACCATTTCCATACCGAGTGATGAAATGGGAATTTGATTTTGGGACGCCTTTGCCCACAACCACTACTGGGCAATCACACCACGTCCATCCCATCCATTTCCTCCTTGCTTGCACAATTGTCCTTAAATACACTTTTACAGCAAAATGCATAGTTAGGCAGTGTTTGAGGCGATGCTAAAAACACAAATAAAAATAAAATATACATCCAAGCATTTATTCATTGTAACGATTTCAAGTTTTTTAATTTTTTACTTTAAATATGTACAATGATTTTTTTATTTAATTTATCACTTTAACTTAAATGAGAAATGCTAGAATTATGAAGCCTAGAATTTTATTAAAACTGTAATGTTTATTCTTAGTTATATATTAATATAATTGTATATTTGTTTCACACATCTATGCTTGTTTGAACATGTATATGAATGCTAGACTTTTTTTTGGGTAGGGATGGCAAATTATGATACGATACGACAACCCGATACGAACACGACACGAGTTAAAAGGGTTTGGATTTAGCATAAACGGGTTTGGGTTATAAAAGGGTCGACACGATTAACCCATTTACTTAACCATGTCAGGTTAGGGTTGAAAGGTTCAACCCGTGTAACCCGTTTATAACCCATTTAACTTAACATATTATAATTGTGAATATAACTTATGTAATACGTTATCTATTTAAACCCAATTACTATGAATAGTTAAGTCATTTAAACATGAACTTTATATATGCCTTATGATTTTTCTTTTTATTTTGAATATTTTGGTTAATTATGACAATTATTATTATTTATTTAGTATTTGATTAAATATTAAATGTCTCATTTTAATAAGCAGGCCATTAAACGGGTTAATACGATTACCTGTTTAATAAACGGGTTGGGTTAGTGTTGAGATTCTTGATACGATTATTAAATGGGGTTGGGTTTGGGTTTACCTGTTTGGTATAATACCCTTACATCGACATGACACTAACACGACCCACGAACACGAATTGTCACCCCTAGTTTTTGGTATAAGGACCGTTTCTTGCAATGGAAGCCAAAACAATCTCTCTCGTCGCCGTTAAGTGCTTGGATTCAGCCTTAAGAATATGATATACGCAGCAGGTACGAATTTACAATATCGTAGTAGGTGTAACGATCCGAACCCGGGGGTTCGAATCGTTTACCGGTCCTTACCTAAGCCCGAGGTCATCTAAGGCATTATTGTCCTTTACTATGTCAATGCATAAAATATATATATGCGTCATCCTAAGACTCATAGTACATTATATCACTAACATTACAGAAAACTTACAAATGCAGGTAGAATAGAAGCGGCGTCTAATTCTATGGATACAAGTTATACGTCCATACTCCTCCAGTTTCTTAAAAATGTTAAGATAAGGGGTGAGCTCAACAGCTCAGTAAGTAATGCCTAAAACACCGGTTTTGGACTCCCTTGAGCCAACAACCAAAGAATGGGAAAAAAGATGTCGGGATCATACACGGGGAGTTATCAAAATCACAATCCACGTCTTTCAGTTTAAAAAAATTATCATCACATAATCAGTCATAATCATAGGTGCCAAAATGCCATTAAATGCAATGCATTGCGTAACCGTCCCGAGCTTGGTCTCACACCAACCCCAAATCCCCACATACGCTAACTAACTTTACTGAGTTGGGATTGACATTCTTAGTATCCGCTAACTGACTTTACCAAGCTTGGATTGACACTCTTAGTGTCAACTTTTTCACGCCTTACACTGGGCGCCGCACCCACTCTAGGTCAAGTTAGCCCAGGCTTGCGATACCGGTTCATTTCTAAATTATTTTCTCACAATCCTTTCTAAACACATTTCTTTAAAAAGAAACATTCCAATCTCACTTTTTCCTAACCACGCCCATACCATGAATGGAATCATGCATGAATGAAAGTGATGCATGAATGAAAGTGATGCAAGCATGCCTGTACTTTATTAATTTAGCTATACATACTCATCATCATATATATGTAATCTCAAGAAATAAATTCAACGCAAGGCATGTTAATTTCATTAAACAACTTTGCAACTAACCACATATATACGAAATTAATATCATTTAGGTCATGCTTCGTTACACAAACAAGTAAATACATTATCAACATTAAATCCTGACATTTATCATTTTAAGCATTGTTAGCAAGAAATCAAATAAACGAACTCAACGAAACTCAAAACGTGATGGTTTAGACATCTCTACCTTAAAAGTAGCCAAAATACATCCCCGTCGAAAAAGTCAACGCCGGTCAATAGTGGCAGAACAAAAAACTGTTCGGTGGAAACGTAGCCATCGATGAGGAGATTCTATTGTTCCAAAGGCTTAGTTCCGAAATCCGACTCCAAGCGGCCCAAAATCCCCTCCGAAGCCTTAAATTCAAAAACTTCAAAAATTCATAAAATAATCACCGTTCCTTAGAAAATTAAATCCTTTGACTATGTGATAGCGAATGACGAGAGGGACATTTTCTGTCAACGAACCAAGACCGAAAACCCGACTGATCAGCCGAAAAATGGAGGAGAAATATGAAGCTCAAAGAAAAAGAAAAATAGAAGTAAAATGAGAGGAAGAGAGAGAGAGAGAGAGATGCGGGAGAGCTGAAGCTTTCTGGCCAAAAAAAAAAAAAAAAAAAAGGCCATGTGATATATGTTATAAGTGTATGACATGTGGGGCCTACCAAAGAAAATATCACTCATTTACCTTTATATATATATATATATATATATAACAATGCATTTCTAAGTTTTGAACTTGAAGAAATGCCTAAACCAAGTTTTGGGACTCACCGGGTACACCCGACGGTGTCCAGCACGCAAAACGATAAAAGACGAAAATACTCTCAAAAAATCAGAAAATAAAAAATGATAAAAATCGGAAACATTATAACAGAATTCGTCGTGAGAACATTAAAAAATCAATCCACAATAACCAACCAACTTACAGTAAGAATTTATTATATTAACCCCAACTAATCACTAATTGTGCTGTGAGAATACTAAAAGATCAATCTACAATAATTAATCAAATAGACTTTTATTTGCATGTTAACTAGTTGATTGATCGGGAGAGAATAGTCCCACCCTTTCAGAGCGGCCGGAGCCTAAGGCCCCAACCAATAAAAGCAGGGACAGACCAAAATAGGAATGAGGGCCTCCTGAAATTTTTTTAGTTGTAATTTTTTTTTTCCAGTTATATACCTTTAAAATTTTATTATTGCCCTCCCTGAAAAAAAAAAAAAAATAAAATAAAATAAAATTTGGCCCCTTACCCAATATACGGGTGTGATAGAAGGTCCCCATTTTTTATTTTTTTTTTCTTCTATGTATTGTTACCTCTTAATTAATTAATTAATTAATTTTTATTTATTTATTTTGGTTATATTATTAGACCCCAAGCATTAGAAGCCCCCAAAATTCAGACCCCAAGATGACGTAAGTCAACAACCCAACCAATTTACATAATCCAAGCCAAACCAAACCAAACCAAACCCGTTTTATAAATGAGTTGGCCCAGTCATAATTCATGGACTGCAAGGACTGTCTTTCTCCTATCTCCATCCGACCCGAACCACAAGAACCCAACAAACTTAAACCCTAGAGAGGCAACCTGTTCGACTCAGACTCCTTCTACCATTGCCGGTACATCCTCATCTCCATCATTACCACCATCATAGAGAGAGAGGAAAGTGATGGAAGGCAAAGGTAACAGCAAAGTTCTTCTACAGTTGGAGGCCAATAACTCTCCCTCAGCATTAGGTCACTCTCTCTCTATATATATCTTAATATTCTGTTTTCTTTAGCTCTATGTTTGTTATGTGTGTGTGTGTATATTTAATATTATATTTTGTGTGCTAATCTTTACTAAATCCTTGTATTATTGCTGCAGAATCCAAGCTTCTTGTTTGCAAAAACAATGAATTATTGCAGTCTCAGACCACCAAGTCCCAACCTCCTAATGGAGAGTCCATGCCTTCTTCTGTTCCCAAAAGCCAAGGTGCTTCACTGTCATTCTTATTCTGTGTGTAATTTAGATACTTCTATGTGTATAATTATGTACATCTATATATGCATATCCATATATTGTTGAGAACCAGTATCTCAATTAGATGATACACAGGTTGTGGAAATTCAAGGCAAATGGGTCTGAAAATTTGAAAAAAGTAGTTTGCATTGAAGTCCTAAACTCTTATCATACACCCCCATATAATTTCAACCAAATTTAAAGGGGCGGCATGTGTTTAGTGGAACTAATTGGTTTAAATTGGAGACAATTTTGCTTGGTGTTTGATTTGGAAAATATCAGCCTAGATGGATTGATATTGTATTTTTTAAACGGAGAACTGTTTTTTGTTACAATTGAAACTAATATAAAGCTATTGTTGGGAGAACCTCCAATTCCAATTCCAATTCCAATTCTAGTTAGCAAATTCGGTGCTCCCAAATGCATTAAAATAGAATTTTCATATATGTAGGAAATTAACCCATAGTAAAAGTGACGCCAATAGTGAGCACCTTGCTATCTTTTGGGAGTTTTTATTGATATTTGTAGGTGTTATAATTTTTTTAGAACTTTTAGTGAAGAGAGAAATAGAAGATCTTTGCATACATCATATGTAATAATAATTTACATTATATGTAATAATAATGAGAAGTTGTGGTTGTGTAACTTTTAATTTTAAGCTTTAGAGAGAAGTGTCACAATTTCGAGAAAGACGTAGTAAATTAAGCAGATGTGGGAAGAATTCCGAAATTAAGCAGGCCTAGAAAATTAAGGCATCAAAGCAGTATTTTGGGGCGTATTAGAATAGTAAACTCGTAACTGCAGCATTGTGTGGTGTTGGTGAGTGAATGAACGTTAGTCCGTGGCCAACCCAAGTCCATGCTGGGACTGCTGTGTTCCATATTTTCTGCCACACGGTTCCTGCCTAGTTGAGGTTGGAGGTTATTTGCATCCCTAATTTTGCATAATATTTTATCTCCTGATGTCAAAGAGTTTTTCCCTTTTTCACACTTGACCGCATTTGTCTATTTTTTTTTTAGATTCTGCTGGACATCAATTACATTGATAAGCGCAATTTAATTAGGGCCTTTTCTGATAGTAAGGTTGTGATTGGATACCGTTAAAAAGTTGTTTTCTATCTACACAAACAGAAAAATAGTTTCCAAGTTATAAGTAGGATTTAAATTTCTGTAGTATTGTTACCATTTAAACATATGAGAACAAAATTTCATTTTGTAAGGAAAAAAAATGAATTTTAAAGTGGAAAAATTGTAGATGGAAAACACACCACCTCAGGAA